>JAFEMH010005851.1:0-146608 GCA_022495995.1 Adenophora triphylla var. japonica | reverse complement strand
AAGAACTTTCTCGAATCTGTAAATGTCTTTGCATGTCGATCCTACGGGAGTGGATGATCGTATGAGTCGACATATACTTGATTTCTTTGTGAATCATGTCGTGGAAGAGGCCCATTGCGGCCGGCAGTAAGTAGCCCCGGCCGTTCTTAGAGCCGAGCAGCATGGCCAGTGTAACGATTATATCCCACACGGAGTGGCAGGCGATCTTGGCTTGATCCTCCTCGGACATCTTGATACGGGTGTATCCGGCGAACGCAGATCATGAAGGACTTTACTTCGAAATTTACCGTGGTGTCGACAATGTCGATGTTAGGCGGTGGGAAATCATCTTTAGAGGCTGGCCTTGTTGAGATCCGGAAATCCACACGGCCATACGACCTTTCCATTGGCACTTGGTGACCAGATCACGATGTTGGAGAGCCAAGTCGGGTACTCAATCACTCTACGATGAAACCAACTCGGAGCATCTTCTCCAATTTCTTCTTTAACTTGCAAGGACCACTCATTGGCTTGATCTTGCGCGGCTTCGTTTAACATTTGTGAGGCTTGGATTCGGGATCCGAAGGGAATTACGTGCTCTACGATCGGGGATCGAGTCTCGGCATGTCTGGTAATGACCGGAGCGAACACAGTCAACAATACTCCTGGGAGGAGGTTTATCGGGGAGAAGCTTCTTTTATGCATCGGCTGAGAAGAAGAAGCGCCCACTTGTCAGGTCTCTTTAGGGCTCTCGTTGACCGCTGACCCCGGGTTCACTTTCTGGTCATAACCTCTTTCTTGACTTGGGCCGGTTGTCCTGCTTGGTCGACTAAACGCTCGAGAACTTCTCTAATGTATTGCTCATTTAATGTATGCGCTTCTTTATCAATTGAATTATTAACGTCTTTTAAGTTGTTTGTTAACTTATCGGTTGTTAAAGTGGCAATGAGAGGATACTCGAAAGGTCAGACTTTTCATTAAGAAAGAACGGAAATACATGGATGGCTACATTATCATGGTCCTCCGTAAGGCCGTTGGATGACTCGGAAGGGCCGGACTTTACAGGGCCCGGCTCGGAGGGTTTGAGGCGGGTTTAGGGAGATGTGGGTGCGAGCCCGGCTTGTCTTCCGGTTGCACTGGCTTGCCCTTGGTCGGTGAAAGTTACCCAATTCTTCGATGGCATTCTTGGATGCTTGATGAGGGTGCGGGGATCGAGAGGCTCGGCCTGTTGTCCCAACCATGGCAATCATCTTTGTTCTCGGAGCCCAGTCAATCGGGTTTGGCACCTCCATGACCTCTTCAAAGAGACTACGTAGAGAGCTGGTCCCATTTGAGAGCGTCTTCTATGAATTCCGGTTCCTTACGCTTTGGAGTTCTTGTCTCGAATGTGGCCTCGGCGGGCTGATCCGAGCAGTCTGTTTCCCATGGAGAGTACCTTGAGTTGCTCTTCCAAGTCGGGATTCTCTTGAATGTGTACTCGTCTTTGGTGTGGTGGCGGTTGGTCCGGTAGAGCTGTGATGTCGAGGAACGCTCCCTGTCGGATTAGCCTTGAGTCCTCTGAAACGCTTGAGGTCCCATGCTAGATGTTCCATTCTTTGTAGTCTCGGTGCGACTATCCACTGGTTCTTTCTCATCTTCATCGGTTCAGCTGTCGGTCCCCTCGGTTCTTCGTCGGTTCATTTGTCGGTCCCCTCGGTTAACATTGTTGGTTCCCTCGGTTACAGCTGTCGGTTCCCTTGTCGGTCCCCTCGGTTCTGTCGGTTCCCTTGGTGAAGTAATGAGCGAGGTCAAAGCTGTAAGGCGGAGGTTGGGTGTGCCGTCGGAGGTTCCCCTTTTGCGAGCTGCTTGCCTTGGTGCGGGCGAGCCTTTTGTCTTCCTTGATGTCGGCCAGGTGTTGGCACGTAGCGAAGCCCTGGACAGTGGTGTGGTCCTTGACTTCAATAACTTGGTGTTGGCCTTGTAGCCTTTTGCCGAGCCCAGATCTGGGATGAAGTTCATGAGTTTCATCATCTTCGTGGCGGGAGGAATGCAGTCGTGAGATAGTGGAAGGTCCACGTTGCATATTTGGATCTTGGAGGTCTCAGTGAATCCGATTAATGCCGTATGTTGTCATTATGCTTGATTTCTAACACGGAATGTCGTTAGTGTCTTTGGTCCCCTCGGTGGTGACAACGTCATTGTAGAGGCCAAATTTGTGGTTGCTCGTTGCCTTGCATGAACTTGAGGCGCGATGAAGGGTGGATGCCACGCCATTGATTTGATGCGGCCAGGGGATGCCCCAGGATGGGCTGTGAAAGTGATTGGAATGTCAATACTTGGTCGGTGGGGATCATCCGCTTGCCGAACCAAATGTTAAGAGTAGCAACTCCAGAAGCGTACGGGAAGTAGAGTCACTTAGGCCTTGACGGTGTGGGTGAAGGCTTCAGATCTACGTAGGCTTGATGTCAAGCGAGTCCATCATCTTGGCGGGCAAGACATTCATTAGAAAACCTCCGTCTACCAACACGCGGGGAAGGCGACGCTCGTCGGCTGTGATGTAGAGCGGCTCATTGTGATCGGCCCCAAATTTTGGAAGGTCAGTAAATGTGAGAAGGTGATAATGTTGCAGGGTAGTGGATGTTCTTGATCATACGAATGACTTTATGCGGGGTTGCGTCCACGGGGACCATGGTACGGGCCGACTTTCCTCTAGCTTGAGCTTGTGAGGATAAGAGGAGGTGGTAGACCAAAGGGAAATGTTCGCTGAGTACGCTTGGTAGTGAGATCGGATCCTCTTTCACGGAACTTGTGTCTTGGGCGGCGGGTTGCGGTTACGGCTCACTTGAGCTTTTTAGTGGCCTTGGGTGGTAATGCATGGATTTGACCCGATCGGGTTAGAAGCCGACATCGAGGTTTGGTTCCTTACGAACAGGCCGCTCGAGTTGAGCCATAGTTAGAGGAGGATTCCTCGTAGCATAGGGCCATATGTCTTCCCTCAACTCATTGATTGTGGATGTATTCCACGAAGCTTCGACGGCTTGACGGATTACGTCCCGGGATGCGCTTAGGTGCCTCTGCGGGGAGGTAGCCTACGGTTTGGCCTTGTTTGTTCGAATGTCGGTCACCTTTGTGAGTGGTCGTCGAACTAAGCGTGCATTGGCGACCCTCGGGGAGGTTGGAGAGTTCTAGGTTCGGGCGAATAGTCTCCTTGATCTCTTGCGGTATACCGTGGTATCCTTTCCTTCTTGCTAAGCATACTCGAGGCATTACGGATTTGGGTGCAGCGATACTCATGATTTGCTAAGCTTCCTCCACTCTTGGCGGATTAACTTTCTTGCGGCGAGCTGCGTCGAGAGATAATATTTGCGTTTCTTCCCATGTGAGAATAGCCGGGGCTTCTTTGAGCTTCATGCGGCAGTCTAGATAAACTTCCAAGGAGAGCTTTCTTTTACGCTTTATACGAGTAGCGGGTATGTCGGAAGAGTGAGTCGTGGCTTCCGAACATGCGCCCATGGGCGGTGGGCGACCCGGTCGATCGTCTCTGTAGCGAATGCCGTAGGCTGCGGAATCTCCACGAGTAGTTGCTCGAGGCAATTTCCATCCTCCTCTTTGTTTTTAAATAGACCTTCCTCCACGAGTTGGCCTTTCAATTTGAGTGTGGAAATGATCCGTTTCCATCCTCCCGAGGACCACTTGGGAGTCAGGTTTTGTTGACTTCATGCCCTAGGCTTGGAAAAGAATAGTTTCATCGTCTTCGTCGTCGCTTTCCACGAGAGAACTTGCTTTCCTCGGGGAGGCAAGCGAACCGCAGGATTCGTTACGCTATGTCGTTCCATTTCCTAGGTCATCGGGGACCGTTGACCACCCTCGTGTGGCGAGAGGGGTTGGATGAGAACAGAGGCGGTAGTCGAGGAAGTTGCCGTGAGCCAAAACCTGAGGTCGAACGGGTCTAGAGTGGCCTCTAGCTTTACGTACGAAGCTTCCTATGACACTTTAAGGGCTTGGTCCTGTGGGTCCTTCGAGCTTGGTCTTCATCCCAAGACGGCTTTCTTGAGCGAGCTAGTTCCATGAGGGCTTTCCTTGCGAGAGCTAAACGAGTCTCCGTAGGTGCGCGCCGTCGGCTAGTGTCTAGAAGCGTGATCACATCCAAATCGCCGAATGGCGGGAACATGGATTACGTTAACGAAGGAAGTCGGGCTCAGGACATTCCATGCGGCCTTCCTTGATCTCGATTACCAAGAAGTTTGCCCAATTTTGCTTGATTGAACCCACGGGGGTGTTGAACTCTGCGATGTTGACGGTCTCGTGATCTCGCTCGATCGCCAAGTCTATCGCAGGCTAGCGGTCTGCGCGGGATGTACGAATCGGGGGCGCGTGACGGTAGGAGGTAGAATCGAGCGGAGCATGTTGATGCTTTGAGGTGGTCATTTCCAATGTCGGAAGGCGACTCTGTCTTGCGGGAAGACCTTGCGAGATGTTTCGAGGTGGCTGCGGGAGCGCTCAGAGGTTGATCTCGATTCGTGACGGGGTGAGGAGCTTGGTCTCCTTATTGTTGCCACTTGGCCTTGGCGGCGCTTGAGGGTATAAGCTTGGCGACGGCATGGGCCGGTTGCAGGCTGAGTGGTACTCGAAATGCTTGATGAGCTACGAGGCTCGATTGGCGGGGCCTCGTTTACCATGAGCGAGCGGTCGTCGAGGGTGACTTTGGCATTGCGAGAATCGACGATGAGGACCGGATCCTTGGTATCATCGGGATATCTGGAATAGATGATGTTGGCGAAGTCGTCGTCGATCACTTGATCGAGAGGATTCTTCGTTGTGTCAACAGTAACTTCCAATTGTCGAATAGTTTGCTGTCTTGGACAGTTGAGCTTGACAATTTCCATGGTATTGGAGCCTTGGTCATAGGTGACACGATCGAAGGAGTGCCGTCCTCAAAGGCGAGCATGTGAATGCGGAGGTACGCCCGCGGAGTGCCGCATCTTCGACTCGGAGAGTCTGATTCGTCGTCGTCGACGGTTCCAATCCAAACGTAGGGACGTATTGCGTCAGGGTGCGTTCTTTGGGTGCTAGGAAAACATCATGCCCTTCGTTGGAGAAGAGGGGTGTAGCGGGTAATTCCTGCGTGGAGGACGTCCCATACGACTTCCATGCATTCATCACGAGTGTGACGGTGCTTGTTGACCTTTATCCACGAAGATCTCTTCGCACGGCGGGCGAGAGGATTGGTTTGAAGAATGCGACGAATCTCCGATTGGAGGCGGGGGTTTACGTGCCGCATCATGGCGATGCTCGGTGTTTCTTTCAATACGCCTCCAAATGTTGGAAACGACAGTTGAACTTGATGTATCGGGCGCTTCCGAGTGCACTTTGCTCGAGTACGTTTACATAGTTAGCATCTCCAGGACTACGAGGGATTCGATGAGATTTGCCCGATAGTCCCTTGGTTGATTTGAAGGAGGTGACCGGTGCACATTGCGGAGCACGCTTGGCTATTGTCTCGGCCGTTTCCTATGAGGAAGCTGTCCCCTCGGATGACTTCAAGATCTCCCTGTCGGTTAATGAACTTAACACAGCGATGGAGAGTGGAGGCTATGGCTTTCATGTGATGTAGCCAAGGGCATCCCAAGAGTGGCATAAACTCGGATGGAATGTCCATCACGTGGAATTTCTTGGCACCATTTGGGTCTCGAACCCGAGTTCTGAGTCACCGTCCCAGGATGGGACGAGGCGTCTTTGTCATAGAGCCACGATAGTCGGGTTGACGGAGTGCAGATGGCTTTCGTTGATGCGGAGGGCTCGCATCATCTGAGAGGGAGATTATTAACGGCTGACCCGTTATCTACCAATACTCAGGGAGTGATATGGTGTTGAGCTTGAGAGTGATGTACGAGCTTCGTTGTGCCCGAGGCATCTCTCGGTAGATCTTCGTCACGAACGTGATTATGCGCCATACGGTCGGGAATCGTAGATCTCATCTCTATCAGTAGAAGGAGAGTCATCCATCCATCCGTTTCTGTCTTTCTTTTGCGAGGTAAAGCCTTCGCACGGGAACCTCGGGATTGCGTTGAGAAGAATTTGCTTGTGGCGGTTCTGCCAGCTTGGTTAGCACGTTGATGAGTGCGAGGTGCCAAGGCGACTTTGATCTTCCCTTCTGCGGTCCGAGCTCGGAAAGCTGGACAAATGTGAATCTTAGGCGATCCCGCGGGGTTTTGTCTCTCGATCGGCGCGGTGGGGTTACCAAGGTCGAGGTATTCGGAGCCACAGGGCTGAACTCGGTTTCAGCGGGACTTTTCGGCTTTTCCCACCCTTGTCGCTCTAAAGCCGCATGGCACGGAGGAAGGGAGGACTGCTAGAGTAGAGTACGTAGTAGTCGAACTCTCCGGATGGCTCTCCGAGTGTACCCATACCGGTGTCTCGGCTTCGTATCTTTCTCTAGGTATCTGCCGGAGAGGACTTCTTCTTTGTTTTCTCGGAGGATTGCTCCGGACCATCTCTTGGGACTCGTACTCCAGGCAGGCGGAGCAGTCACAAACATCGTAGTTGATGTGGACATTAGATGAGGACCCGACAGGAAGAATCGGAGGAACTGGCTCTGCGAAAATCTTCTTGGGCACCCACTCAATGGAGTTCACACTGTTATTGTTCGGAAAGGGGTTTCCGACTGTATTGGGCCCACGGGGACGCTCCAATTTGCCTTCTTCTATCAAGTTCTGGATTTCGTATCGTAACCCCAAACAGTTGTCTGTGGTATGGCCGTGATACTGATGGAAGGCGCAGTATTTGTTCTTGTCCGCATTGGCTACGGGATTCTTGGGTTTGTAATTTGCAACGGGTTTAAGGAGACCTTCCTTGATTAACCCTTCCAACATCTTGCTTAGCGGCATGTCCAACTTGTCGAAGTGTACTGTTTGCTTTGAAGTGGAGTTGTTGCTTTGTGGGGCCGGGTTTGCTTTCCGACCGCCGCCCACGATGGATATAGTTGATGAGACGTATCTTTCCCTTTGCCGGGGGCGGTGCCGGATTGAATGCAACCGCTGGCGAGCGGTATACGTATGGGCGTGCGAGCCAACTTTTCCTTGAGATCCTTCTCGAACTGTGAGCCGGCATTGACCATGGCCCGGAGATTTGGGAAGAAATGATGACTGATGAGAGTTCTGATGGACGGTCTTAAGCAGGACTTGAAGATCCGCATTTGTTCCTCTTTGGAGAGTGGCTCCATGATCTCGGAGAGTTTCCAGCTCCACCTTTTATATAATTCTCCGACGCTTTCATCCGCTTTCTGCTCAGTGGTGATTAAGTCCTCGCGACTTGTTTCCCACTCTAAGTTGGATCGGTACCGTTCCAGGAAGATGTTACTAATCTGATCCCAGGTGTGGCGATCCGCAGACTTGACCCTTAGAAACCATCATAACGCTGAACTTTTGAGCGTATGCTGGAAGTGGTCGGCCATTTGCTGGAGGGTTGCTCCTTTTGCTCTCATGCCGAGAACGTTGGTGTCGACGTGCGTTTGAGGACATTCGGTTTCGTCGAATCGGTCCATCTCCAGCATTCTGAACTTGGCAGGGAGAGGTGTGACCATTCCCGGATCCGTGGATTTGAGCGTTTCCTGCTTTGAGCTGCTCATGGTGGCTTTCAGGTCTTTCATCTGTTCGACCATCTAGGCTAAGGTTGGGTCCAGTGGTGGACTGTGAGGCTCGGCGCCGGGTGCTACCATGTGAGCGGTAGTGATTGGAGGTGGAAGGCTTGATATATGTGGATATATGGGGGCCTTTTCTGAACTGTATCGGGGTTTGTACCCGGTGTTTTGGGATTCGTGTATAGGCAATGGTACGAACCCGGGAGGGTATTGAAGGATATTAGCATCCTGAGATGGTCCACCGATGCGCTGGTGGTATTGAGTGATAGGAGTAGCACTGGGCTGGCCAAATATGATAGGGTTGCCCTGGGAGGTGGCAACGTGAAGCCTAGGTCGGCTGTTTCCTTGATTCGAAGGCATCCCGTAAGTTGGCGGGGGAGGAACCTGATTGAAGGTTTGGTGAACTGGTTTCGGGGAATCATCATCCTCTACCAGGATAAAAGTACCGTCTCGGCGGGGATAGCTGCTATACCACGCTCATTCAGAAGCTGTACTGTTGGGGACGGATTTTTCACTATATGTATATGGTTGGCATCTTAAGCAAGTCAACATGTCAAGACGCCTCAGCATCCTGATCTCCACAACTTGACCTCTACAACTTGATCTCCACAACTTGATCTCCACAACTTGGTCCACAACTTGGTCCACAAGTTGGTCCACAACTTGGTCCAACTTGTGGAGTTCACATCTTGGACCGACATCTTGGCTCAACGTCTTCATCAACATCTTGAAGCCGGACCAACTTGGGAGCAGTTTTGCGGTTCCTATTTTTTAGGAGATACTTGTGCACTCATAGAAGACCAATTCAACCACGACTCTTCACCAACCACCATCAACAGTCATGCCCGAAATCTTCTCCTCAGTAACTCCATCATGCCTAGTTTTTAGGGATTTGATTATTATCTTTTTATTTTACCCTTATTATAAATAGGGGTATGGAGATTATGAAAAACATATGTATTTTCACACACTCACACTCTTGTAATCTCTCTCCATACTTCCGAGGCTTGTAACTCACCGATCATAGTAAAACTTTGGTCAAGGTAGGTCCCAAATCCTCCCGAGGTTTTATGCCGGCGAACAATTTGTTCAAGGGCTTTCCTCGTCAAAATTCCTTTGTTCGTTGATTATCTCATACACAAATCTATATTCCATTGCACCCAATTCTTTCCTTGAAATATTTGGTTATTTACAATCACTTGTCGAAATTTGACCAAAACAATTTGGCGCCGTCTGTGGGAACTTTGGTTTTAGATTTGTTTAGAACATCAAATGGTCAATCCAACTTCCGGTCAGGTAACCTCGGTAACCTCCGCGGTGCCGGGGCAAAGGGCGATCGGGGGGGCGAAGATGCACCTCGAGAGATGACCGCGTCTGAAATCAATCTTGGTTTCATGACTAATATGGCAACCATGTTGAATGAACTGAATAAGCGAATGGATGCTCAGCAGGATACCAATACTATGATTTTCAACGCAATTGAGAATCTGCGAAAAAGGAATCAAGTTGAACCTCAAGTTGTAACTCCATTATCGCCTTTATTTCCTAGAACTCTTTTTAGTGCAGGTACTGGGGGCAATCTTGGAGACATCCCCATGGCGAGTGCAAAGATGCATCGATAGTACAACTGTAACAACTAGTCAAGTTGCCCAACATGGTCACACCTTCCCATTCAGCCAACCTGTGCCAACATCTTGCTACACTTATGCCACTCCGTCTTTAGGGAAAACAGGGAGTTTTTATAATTCATTTGATCACTCTGCTTCTCAATTTTACACTAACACTTTTGTAGAAAGCCAAGTTGCTAGAGAGTTACAGCAGATCAAAGAGATGCTTATGAACTTGCCTGGAGTTGCTTTGCCATTTCATCAAGCTTCTCCAACTTGTTACAATGAGTCTCACTTTGTTCCAGCAATAGCCAATATGGAGATCCCGAAAAGATTTGCAGTGCCCCACATGAAGAAGTACGATGGGAGCACAGATCCAGTAGAGCATGTGTTGCTATACCAAGAATTAATGGACATTATCAGCATTCCTTCAATCTTCAAAGAAGCCTGTCTTTGTAGGGGCTTTGGTTCCACCTTGACTGGACCAGCTTTGAAATGGCTAACCGGCCTATCTCTAAACTCTATATCATCTTATTCTCAATTGGTCAATATGTTTGTGAATCAATTTTCATGTAATAGAGCTTTTTAGAAACTAACTAGTGACCTCTACAGGGTGGTGCAACAACCTGACGAAAGCTTGAAGGACTATTTGAACAGGTTCAACAAAGAGGCAGTGACTATCCCCAACTTGAACATGTCCACAGCCACCGAGGCATTCAGATTGGGCTTGAAAAAGGGATCACCTTATTATGACGAATTGGTCATGACTCCATGCAAGAGACTTGAAGATGTCCGGACGAGAGCTGTTAAATTCATCAGACTGGAAGAAGATAAGCTCATAGTCCTAAAATAACCACAATGAGGCTGACAAAATAGGAAAAGATGACCACCTATCTTCAACATGTCAAAATGTTAGCAAAATAGTACCTCAAGTTGTATTCCATGTAAGTTGTCATTTTTTCATAAAAGCAAACTCTAAAAACAGGTATGTTTTAAATTTTGTCAAGTCATTTATTTATGTTTGTCGATTCTTTTGTTATGCTAAAAATCATTACTGACTTAAGCATCGGAGGGGTGTTCGCTAAGCTAACACTCAATCCTAACATGAATTTGTCTTGCAAGGTATACGACTTGAACAAATGGAGTAGGCTCAACAAGTTGACACGCCAATACGGCTGATACATGTTGAGACCTAAGCTGGAGCAGGTCAAACATGTTGACACGCCAGGACGGCTGATACATGTTTGAACCTGAGGAAGAAAAGTCCCAACATGTTGACACGCCAGTACGGCTGATACTTGTTGGGACCCAAAGTTGGAGTAGGTTTAAGCATGTTAACACGCCAGCACGGCTCCAACATGTTTAGACCTAGGAAGGAGAAGTTCAACATGTTGATACGCCAGTACGGCTGATACATGTTGAAACTCTAGCTGGAGAGGGATAGAACTTGTTGACACGCCAGGACGGCTAATACTTGTTCTATCTCTTCAAACGATTTACCTCTGATCAAAGGTACTTATGGTTAAAAGATTTACATCTTTTCAAACGAATTAAGGTTTTGACACCTTCGCCTGGGCGCACGATTTCACACTTATTCAAGTTGTGACTATTGGTTGTAACATTATCATGTTACCTATATGAACACCCGAAAGAGATGAAATCATCTTCCAATAAACTAAGGAGTGAAGATTAACATCTTCACCGAAAATCAAGTTCAACACACAAAAGTAAGTCATGTCAACACAAACATGACTCACACGATCCAAAGACATGCCAAATCAAATATAAAAATTTTGAGGACCAACCCTCATCTAACATACCAAATTTCAAACACCTTAACTGATGTTACTTAAAGCTTTATCTTGGTTTCTATCAAGCTTCGTTTATAAGTTCTCAATGCGTTGGACAACTCTTTGGCGTAATCAACCGCTTCCTTAATGCCGATGAGGGGAGTATCAGTTTAAAAATTCCTTGAATCTCCAAGTTTTCTCCGATTCAATAAATTTTGGGGGCAATTGTTGGGGACGGATTTTCACTATATGTATATGGTTGGCATCTTAAGCAAGTCAACATGTCAAGACGCCTCAGCATCCTGATCTCCACAACTTGACCTCTACAACTTGATCTCCACAACTTGATCTCCACAACTTGGTCCACAACTTGGTCCACAACTTGGTCCACATGTTGAGTTCACATCTTGGACCGACATCTTGGCTCAACGTCTTCATCAACATCTTGAAGCCGGACCAACTTGGGAGCAGTTTTGCGGTTCCTATTTTTTAGGAGATACTTGTGCACTCATAGAAGACCAATTCAACCACGACTCTTCACCAACCACCATCAACAGTCATGCCCGAAATCTTCTCCTCAGTAACTCCATCATGCCTAGTTTTTAGGGATTTGATTATTATCTTTTTATTTTACCCTTATTATAAATAGGGGTATGGAGATTATGAAAAACATATGTATTTTCACACACTCACACTCTTGTAATCTCTCTCCATACTTCCGAGCTTGTAACTCACTGATCATAGTAAAACTTTGGTCAAGGTAGGTCCCAAATCCTCCCGAGGTTTTATGCCGGCGAACAATTTGTTCAAGGGCTTTCCTCGTCAAAATTCCTTTGTTCGTTGATTATCTCATACACAAATCTATATTCCATTGCACCCAATTCTTTCCTTGAAATATTTGGTTATTTACAATCACTTGTCGAAATTTGACCAAAACATGTACCACGAAATTCTGCTGATCTTCTTTCTGCCTCTTGTGAACCTCACAAGCCCGGATGGCTTCTTCCAATGTCATATCTGTTGCCGGTGGCGGGGGTCCTTCCCCGTCACGATTTCTCGGTGAACTAGACGTGTCGGAAATTCTGGCTGAGGGAACTGAGGGAACCGAAGAACCGTCTCGACGCCGCTGCTACCTTGTGATTCCTCGGCAAGGCGCCGACACGGAAATTCGAACCACTTTCTCGCTCGCCACAGTGGAACGAAAAGAAGGGTTTAGACTTCGGAAAAGGGTATTTGGCTCAAGGTTTCGGGCTTGTGCAATGTGCAGTTACCGATTAATGTTTACTTAAAGCGTGTTTTCTCAGAGTCTTAATCGGTTGGAAAAGAGCGAGTCTTCTTTTTTGCAACTAATCCTAGAGCTCGAATCAGTGGATCTCGTCACTACGCTTATAAGCCCCTCGTTTCCTTTGTAGATCATCTTTCTCGAGAGGGACTATCCCGAGCGAGGTCTTATAAGGCAAGCGAGTTCCACCGACAAAGGAAAAAGTGAACTTAAGGCTAGCTGATCACGCAAACTTTCAACGTATGTGACGCACGGGCCACAGTCGAAGTCAACGTCCTTAAGTTAAGGTGGGGGATCGTGCCAAAATTTCGGCATGACCTCTCCTGACTCGCTTGCACGAGGGACCTTAGCTTTTGGCGTTGGCCAAGTTGTGGCTGGCACGGTGGATACGGTGAGGTTTGGTGACACGGCGTCACATTGAACCTTCAGGTATATTTTTCGGCAGAGCTCCGCGTCAAAGTCAAGGCTGAAAAGCTCAAGACTTCGGGTCGGGAACGACCTTCGGTCTTAACCTCTCGAGCTTGACTCGGAGCAGGGCCCGATGTAAAAAACATACACTTAGGCTTTATGACACGAGCTAAGCCAAAAACCAACCGGGGTCTTGGACAAAGTGTGACACAAAGAGTGCATGGCTTACACGGGCTAGGATGGGATGTTTGGGGACGACCCCGTGCGCCCCGAAAGGTGTACGCGAGACCAATCGGGGTACAACCGATAAGGCCATCCCGGGTTAGGGGTTGTAGTGTGCGGTGTACCGAGGCGGCAAGTGCACGTGAAGTGCGGTGTTCCGAGGCGGCGAAGTGCGCGTAGTGTGCGGTCACTAAAATTCTTTTACGAGTAAAACGAGAGATTTTTAGAATGTGTCTTAAAAAGAATTATGATGCGCGGTTTAAAAGACAGCATGAAAATCAAACATAAATGGGAATGCACAAACATGGTATGATTTTGGAAAATGTCAATGTAATGCCTTTGAAAAAACCGTTCGAGGTTTAAAGTAACACACGCACACGAAAACGAGGAAGGGTAAACGAAAGTTTGACCCACGGAAGGCTTTTTTGAAAACAACGGCAGTTTTAAAAAAGTATCTGGTCCCAGCCAGAGTCGCCAACCGAAATTACCGGGATTTCGCGCGGGCGCGAAACGCGGTTGTCTTTCGCAGAGGGTTGGTGTCTGAGACCTTGCTTCATGGGAAGGAAAAAAATGAGGTGTCGCCATGCGGTTTTTGTATTTTGAGCCCAAAACGTTGAGAAACGGCTTTTAGTTAAAATGGTGTCGTTTTTAGTGGTAGCAAAAACTTAGAAAAAGGCTTTGAAAACGGGGGTCATTTTTATTGGTAGCAAAAACGAGTAAAAAGCTATTTAGTACCAGAGATTGTTAGGTTCGGAGGTCACGTTACGTTTCGGGAAGAGTATATTGAGATCACCCGAAATGCCTCGTATGACGAGTCTTTCTATCTTTCTCGAAATCGTGTGTGTGTGTGTGTTTTTTGAAAAGGGGGCTTGAATGACAAGCTTAATCTTGGTTTGAATGTCAAACGTTGATTAGGTGACTTTTTGAAAAAGCGATCGTTTGAATGACAAACGTCGGTTTTGAGACGGAAATGAGCGTTTGCGTGGTAAACGTCGATTTGAGTTTGAAAGGAGCGTTTGCGTGGCAAACGTCGATTTTGAGCTTTTTGAAAAGGAGTTCGAATGACGAACTCCGGTTTTGAATCGGGCGATTCACTGTTAACGATTTTTACGGAAAAATACGTATTAAATGATTTTGAATGTCAAATAGCGGCTTTTAGTTTTGAAAGATGAGCGTTCGGAGGCTAAACGTCATTTCGCGCGTTTTGAAAGAGAGTTCGAAGGACGAACTCCGGTTTTGAACCGGGCATTACATTGTTAACGATTTTTACGGGAAAAATACGCATTAAATGACATGCAATCAACGAATCGGGTTGCGACTCGGACTTTGAAAGGTAAATACTATCACGATCCAAACGGGTCGGAGTTTGTAAATGACAGTATTTAAAGCAGTATCAACGGAATCAAACGATCCGGAATCGTAAATGATGATCGATGAGCCAAACGGCTCGGAGTTGTAAATGACGATCAACGAGCCAAAACGGCTCGGAATTGTAAATGACAGAAAGTAAATGACGATCAACGGATCGATCGATCGGGAATGGTAAATGACAGAAAAAGTAAACGGAACGGGGTCGGAACGCCGTTTTAACCCGTGATTACTTCTCTTACGGAAAGAGAAGAGGATCGAGGGGCTAAAACGTATCGGACCCCGTTAGACGGAGGTGTCTACATTTCAGTAACGGTGTTCGAAACGGTTATAGCGACTGGCGCGTAAACCGAGACGAGACGAGAGATTAGAGAGAGGGAGTTATACCTATGGCTAGGGTCGACTCCTTTGGCTCGAAAGGTGTGTACGAGACACGAAAAGAGGTTTGAAATGGTGTTTCGTAGTGGTGAGGGACGTATTTGATAGAAATACGGAGGTTTCACGCGAATCGAGGCAAAACGGGAGCTCGGGAGGGGTGAAACTGGTAAGGGCCGTGGGGTAGTGACTTTTTTGGAGTAATTTTGTTGTTATCAAATGGCTTTGACAGCCCTCCTATTTATAGGTGAAAAATGCAGTAAGAGTTCGTGGGACTTAGGGATTTTCCGGGGGTTTTTTGGTATTTTGGAATTTTGAGGGAGCTTCTGGCAATTTGAAAATGTGCGCGAGGGAGTCCTAGGACTTTATTTGTATACCAGGGGTATTTTAGTCTTTTCCCTTTGATTTCTGATTGAAAGGTGATGTGTGGGCTGTGGCATGGCTGCCACGTGTCCCATGACTCACCAAATGCGTGGGAGTTCGTTCCCCGATCCCGATTTTGTCCGTTTTTTAAAATAACAGTCCGGAAAATGTCCGAAACGCCCCCGGAAAGTGCCAGAAAGTGCGTTTTTCAGGGAAAGCCATACTTTTACGTGAGATGACACGTGTTAAATACGCTTCGACGTCGGGATGCACGGGGCAGTCCCGGGACGTCTCGTTGACATGGCAACGGGGAGTTTAACGAGTTCCGGTTAACCTGGAGCGGGCCAGTTAACGGATTTCGGTTAACTTTCTGACGGATTTTGACGATCCGGATTTGGGTACTTACACTCACATGACGAGGTCATGACTGAGTCGACACGTCACTCTAAAACCATTATGGACGATCCGGATACAGTTATGGTCGACCACGTCTCCATAGGCAAGCTATCCCTTCAGATCGACAATAACTCGGGGGGCCACCACTAGTGAGACTGCAGACAAGCTAGATGAGATGATAGCTGAGGAAGCTCCACACTTGGGGGCCGAGGAAAGGAAGAGGGTCAGAGAGATCATCATTGAGACCCTGCAATTCAGAGATGGCCCAGAACTAGAAGCTGTGGATGAATTGGAATCAGTAATCACCAACCTTTCCTACCCCGAGCAAAAAATTCAAATAGGGAAGCAGCTGTCACCTGAAGAAAGGTTAGAGATTGTCGAGTTGCTCAAGGAAAGCAGTGATGTCTTTGCATGGCAAGTTGAGGACATGAAAGGGATCAAGGAGGAGGTCGCGGTTCACAGGCTGGAAGTCAACCTGACCATTAAGCCAAGGCCCCAAAAATTAAGGAATTTCGCTCGGGACAAAGAGGAAGCATCAAACTCGAGGTACAAAAACTTTTGAGTGCAGGTATAATTAAGGAGGACACGCACACGACCTGGTTAGCCAACGTGGTCATGGTGAAGAAGTCAAATGGCAAGTGGAGAATGTGTGTCGACTTCACCAACCTCAATCTTGCCTGCCCAAAGGACAGCTATCCTCTCCCAAGGATTGACAAGCTTGTGGATTCTATTGCTGGCCACTCCACCCTCAGCTTCCTAGATGTCTATTCAGGTTATCACCAGATCAAGATGCATGAGGATGACGTGGTAAAGACAGCTTTCCAAGCAGCTGGAGGCATCTATTGCTATAACATGATGCCATTTGGGTTGAAGAACGCAGGAGCAACTTATCAACGCATGGTAAACAAGGTCTTTGCCTCACAAATTGGCCGAAACATGGAGGCCTACGTCGACGATATGGTCATAAAAACAAAGGTTGGACGTCACGTGGTCGACCTAAAGGAAACATTCACCAATTTGCGAGCAAACGACGTGAAACTCAACCCGAGCAAGTGCGTTTTTGGAGTGGCAGCTGGCAAGTTTCATGGTTTTATGGTGTCTCAAAGAGGTATAGAAGCTAACCCAGAGAAGATCAAGGCTCTAGTCGAGATGAAGGAGCCTGCAAGTATAAAAGAGATGCAGCGACTTAACGGCAGAGTGACAGCCCTGGGCTGTTTTATATCCAAGCCGGCTGAAAGGTCTCTCCCCTTCTTCAAATCGTTGAGGGGGACAAAGAATTTTGAATGGACGGCCGAATGTCATTCGTCGTTCCAACAGCTTAAGGATTATCTCGCTACTCCACCTCTTTTGAGTAGCCCGACCACTGGAGAAACTTTATTCGTGTACCTGTCCGTGGGAGATAAAGCAGTTGCAGCAGTTCTGGTGTGAGAAGAGGAAGGACTTCAAAAGCCCGTATATTATGTAAGCAAGGCTCTATCAGATGTTGAAGGCAGGTACTACAATGCAGAAAAGGTCGCATATGCTTTAGTCGTGGCTTCAAGGAAGCTGCGAGCTTATTTCTTGGCTTACCCTATAGTGGTGCTTACGAATGCCCCCTTAAGGAAAATTCTTCATAAGCCAGAAAGTTCAGGTCGCTTACTCAACTGGTCAATTGCCCTCACGGAATTCGACATCGAGTATCGACCTCGAAAGGCATTGAAGGCTCAAGCTCTAGCAGACTTCCTGGTCGAACTAACGTTCACCAAGGAGGATAGCGAGGTGCGAGCTCAGAAAGAGAAAGTCAAAGGGAAAGAGCCAGAGTCCCAAGTCGTCACTAACCTACCCGACGATTGCTGGAAAGTCTACTCGGATGGGTCAGCAACCAAAAGTGTTAGCGGAGCTGGGATAGTCCTGATCAAGCCAGAATCTGGGACAGAATATGAGGAGTCATTGAGATTCAAATTTGATGCTTCTAACAACCAAGCAGAGTACGAGGCATTGGTTTCTGCCATCGAGTATGCAAAGTGCTTTGGAGCGACCAAAATCATGGCATATTGTGACTCACAGTTGATAGTCAACCAGGTTCGAGGAGAGTACGAGGTGCTGAACTCTACTCTGGTCAAGTATCATGACCTGGTGAAGAAATTGACAAAGGATTTGGAATTTTGGGGAATTCAGAGAATTGGTCGAGAAGACAACGAGCTAGCCGACTTACTCTCAAAACTGGCCACTTCAGATGAGCCACATAAAGAGCCTATCTCATACCTTGAGAGCCCAGCTTATGAAAGGGTTCAGATTCAATGTGTGGAAGACACTTCAAATAACAAGTGTTGGATCGAAGAAATGAAGGCATACCTGGAAAGTGGCGAGCTCCCTGAGGACGAGAAGAAAGCTCGAGCTCTTAAAAAGAAAGCTGCGAGGTATGTTATCCAAGGAGGCATGCTGTTCAGAAGATCATACACTAGGCCTTTGTTGAAGTGCATCCACCCTCAAGAGATCACTCAGTTAATGCATGAGGTGCACAGTGGAATTTGTGGTGGACACCCGGGGGCCAGGACTCTAGCTGACAAGTTAATCACTTTGGGGTATTACTGGCCGCACATGAGAGCCGACACGCATGACTTTGTTCAACAATGTGATCAATGCCAAAGGTTTGCCAACCTACCTCATATGCCCACAACGGAGCAGACTCCTGTGATCGCTGCTTGGCCATTCGATATGTGGGGCGTCGACTTGATTGGACCCTTCCCACCCGCCCGTGGGAATTGCAAGTATGCAATCGTTGCAATTGATTACTTCACAAAATGGGTTGAAGCAAAGCCCTTAGCTCGCATCACAGAGGAAAATGCAATCAACTTCATACATGACTTCATCTGGTGTCAATTTGGGATTCCTCGAGCTATAGTTTCAGACAACGGGCTACAATTCTCCAGAGCCTTTGAAGAAGAAATGAATAGAGTGGGGGTCAAACATTGGCAGTCATTTGTAGCTTATCCTCAAGGGAATGGGCAAGCTGAAGCAGTGAACAAGCTCGTACTTTCATCACTTAAGACAGGCTTGGTAGGTCGCCGTAGCAACTGGTTGGACGAACTCCCCCTTGCTCTTTGGACAGTTTGCACAACCACTCGGGGGCCTACGGGGGAAACCCCATTCGCTCTTACATACGGGTCAGAGGCCATGGCTCCAGCTGAGTTGAGGTTTCCTACTGCTAGAGTAACCTTCTTCAACCAAGAGCAGAACGACACCAATAGATTGATCGACCTGGATTTGATTGACGAGAAGTGAGATACAGCTTACCTTCGAATGGTCAACTACAAGCAGCGGACCAAGAGTTACCATGACAAGAAAGTGAAGACGAGGTCATTCCAAGTAGGTGATCACGTGTTAAGAAAGATTGAGGCAACAGGAAGGAGAACCCAACAGAATAAGCTATCTCCTAACTGGGAAGGCCCTTATATTGTTACTCGCATCATCAAAGAGGGAACCTACATGATAGCTCATCCAGATGGGGAGGAGTTGAAGCACCCATGGCATGCCACTCACCTCATCAAGTACTACTTCTAGTTCAAGTCCTTAGTTCAATTCAAAGTTAAGGCAGTTCACAATTTGTCATAGTTCTAGCTTTCCTTTTGATGTAAGCATGTTCCCACTTCAATGAAAATCTCAGTTCTATTCGACCAAACACTGTACACTAACTTCAACAAGCTCAACTCTTAGTCAGCTTCGTTTTAACAAGCTCGATTCTTAATCAGCTTAGTTCCTTTAACGAGTCCGACTCATAGTCGACTTCGTTCAATAAGCTCGACTCTTAGTCAGCTTAGTTTTAACAAGCTCGATTCTTAATCAGCTTAGTTCCTTTAACGAGTCCAACTCAATAAGCTCGACTCTTAGTCAGCTTAGTTTTAACAAACTCGATTCTTAATCAGTTATGTTCCCTTAACAATTCCGACTCTTAGTCGACTTTTGTCCCAATAAGCTCGACTCTTAGTCAGCTTTATTTTAAAATCAGCTTGATCCTTAATCAGCTGAGCCCTGTTAACAAGTCCGACCTTAGGTCGACTTCGTTCTAATAAGCTCGACCCTTGGTCAGCTTTGTCCTTTTAAAACAGGAGCGACTCTGAGTCAATCTCGTTTACAAAAATCCTTACAAGTCTAAGGTTGACCAATTCACCACGAGCCCAGGTCGACCTTAAACTTAGGACAACTTATTTGCCCTACTATATCTAGCTCGACACATACATGCTGAAATCAAAGGCATACAATGTACAATAAAGGAAAGTCAGCTACGATTAAATATGATTAAGTCTCCCAAAATGGGGCCAAGACTTAAAATAAACAAAAACTTTACGAAGTATTATGCCTCCCAAAAAGCTGGGCCAAGGCATTCAGACGGAAATAAAAGTAAAAACAAAGAGTTTGGGACTTGTTCGTTACACAACCAATTAGCTTAAAGTTCAATTTTGAGGGTCGCCCCCAACTTGGTCGCTTGTGGAAGTGGGATCAAGGTCGGCCTGGTCTCCTGCAGCAGTTGGCTCACCCAAAACATTCTCTGGATGATAGACTATCTTCCTTGAATCACTGATGGTAAATTTGGGAGTCTCCTCATCAAAGGCTGGCTCATCAGGCTCTTCAAGTTCAGCCAAAATGGTATCAAAGTTGACCGGCTCAACGGTAGGAGGACTCCAAGGTTCTGCTTCCGCTTCATCATCCTTGGCAATGAGCTCCAAATCATTTGCATTGAATGGCACCAAGTGATGACCCTGGCGAGCTGCTGTATTATATGGATCCTCAGAGGCCCATTTCGCCAGCTGCTTAACGGATATGTTAACGGAGGGATCCACAATGATACGTCGAGCCATATGGCTCCGACCTACATCAAAGAATCCCCTAGCCTCTTTAGTGACGTGAGCATGGAGCTCGTCACTTTCCTTGTAGGCTTTGACGGCCTCCTCCTTGGCAGTTTTTACAGCAGCAGCCAGATCCACCCCCCATTGAGCTCGTACAACATCTAATTCTTCTTGTTTCTTGGCTAAGGTGACTGGCACCTCCTCCAATTGTTGGGTCGCCAGGTCGAGGTCCGCTGCAATCTTTTTCTTCTCCTCCTTCAGAGTGGCGAGCTCAGTGTTAGCCTCCCCCAAACTCTTCCAAGCTTCCTCCTTGAGCTTCACCTCATTATCCTTGACCAGCTTCAAGGCATCATAAGAGTTGTCCAAGCCAGAGTGCTCCTCCTTCAGCTTCTCAAGCTCTTCCTTCAGTTTGGCACGATCATCCTCCACATTGGTCAGCTCTTCATTCTTGCGGGCCAGCATGGTCTTGGCCAGTTTCTCTTGCTCCTCCGCTGCCTTCCAATAAGTGGTGGCCAGGTCTATCATGGCAAGCGACTGAGAAGACAAGCAAAGAAAAGGAGTTAAATCAATTAGAAGTAAAAAGGAGACTTGGGACAAGCAAGAAGAATAAGTACATCAATACAAAAATTACAAGAGTTACCTCGGAGGAAGCTAGCCCGACCCTAGCTCGACATGCTTCTGGAGTCAAGGGCTTGTTGGTGAATTCCCTGATCAGATCCTGGTCAGCTCCCCTCCTGACAATCACCTGACCATACTCCAATTCTGGGTACTCCCTAGCCAAACTGTTGATCCTAGTCAAGGGAGTCACCTCACTCAACTCAGCAACCCGAGCCTGGATCAACTGGGCGTAGGAGACCCTGATGGGAGAGGACTGAGGGCTCCTGGTTTCAGTTTCCATTGGCCCACTAGCGTCGACCTGATCAGTTGTCGTGCCCACTTTGGACTTCCCTATCTTAATCTTCTTACTTAAAGGAGCATTGTCATCCTCCTCCTCCTCATCCACATCTATAATAGGCGACTTGGCCCTGGAGGCGGCATTGGATTTGGCTTTTGCTTGAGCCTGAGCTCGAGTTCTGGTCCGGAAGACCTCCTTCTCAGGCTCCACGCTCTGCTCTGAGCCCTCTACCCCAGCGGCCTGTTCTCCCTCCACTCCTTGGACATCTCCTTCCACTTAGGCCTCGTCCAGCTCCTCCAAATTTTCTTCAGCAGGAATATACTTGGAGGTATCTTGATCCACTAGCTTCAACAGCTCGTTCCTCTTGGCGCCCTCAGTTTCGCGGTTCTCCTTAGCATTGGCTGCTCCATGACTCCTCTTGCTCCTCCTCACGTCAATAGCTCGTCCCATGTTAGCTTCTTGGGCAGGAGTCAGAACTGCATAAAACAAAGAGGATAAAGTGTTAGCTCGAGATGTCCAGACAGTTCTATGTACGAGTTACTAGCCCTACATACGAGCAGTATAGCTACGAGCTAAAAAGTTCTATACAGAAGTTGAACATATGCATGCTACGAGATCTACACTAGAATCAACAGAATACAAGCAGAAAGTTAAACACAAAGGCCAAGCAAGATGGAACACAATCATAAAAATCTCACATATGGGCAATGAAGGAGTGAGTAAAATCCTTACCACCAACGTGCTCCCCGTTATCTTTACAATACTTGGGAGTCTTCTGGCAGAGAGAGCACTTTTTCTCAAACCTACCCAAAGCATGGGTCACCCAGTCTGGATATCTCAAGCACCTCACTACAGGAACCAGTGGAACAACATCATCATCCCCTAACATCATACCCGCCTGAATGTAGTTGTTTTTGGTGGTTCCTAAAACTTCCCAACTAATGGGTCTACGTGCAACCAGCTCTACCAGTTTCTTACGCAGGTCAGCATGCCAGTAAGGTTCCCACTGATCCTCATCCTTCACCACTTGGGTTTCCTCACTTAGTAAAGGGAACTCCCAACCTAGTCTACTCTCCACAACTACTACATGAGAGTTCCAGCCACTGACTTTACTAGGCAAGTTAATGAACAACTTGGGGGAATGTGGTTTTGAAGGAGTGCTTATGCCTTGAGACTTATCGAATTTCACAGCAAAAAACTCCCTAAATACTCTCATACAGGGCTCGTACCCTAAGAAGCGACACACCATTGGGAAGCACACCAAGACTCTACATGTATTGGCACCCAGCTGGAGAGGTAGGGCGTTGGCGCACTCTAAGAATTCGTTGATGAAAGGATCCAAGGGCAACCTCAGGCCAATCACGAATTGACCATAGTAGAAGGCGACCCTAGTGGGATCTGTCTTGTAGGTGCGACCAAATTGGTCGAAGAAATCCTTCTTGCTATAGAGAGTCACATCAAATTCCTCCCTGTCCACCTCACAGAAGTCGTGGATCATAGATATTCGGAAGGGAAAATTTTGCCTTCCTCTAAGTGGCCCTTGGGGCACATATCCCCTTTCATTCCTGCCCGGCACCACCGACATCTCGAAAGCATCGACTATGCGTGGGCTTGATGAGGTCGAGGCATTAACTTCACCTTGAGTCCCATATATGTACAAGAAGAAGGGGAAACAGGGGAATCAGTTCTATACACGGTTTCAGGGGATCTAGTAGACACGCTAAGGGGCGACCTAGATTCCCCCGGAAAGCTAATCCTGTTCCTAAGAAAAGAGGGTTTATTGGAATCCTGGACATAAAACACAGCTAGATGGTCAAGAAGCTCATGGAAGAGGTGAAAGGACACAACTCTTGGGTCATTCGTTTCTAAGATACCTAAGTTCTCTCCCACAGGCAAAGCCAATTCAGTAAAACGCAAGCCCCAACGGGTCAAAATTGAAATGCATTCCTCCATAGTCATCTCTCTCCACTCTCCATTTAAGTGTTTATAAACCCTACGGTTGATACTACAGTATCCATACCAAGCTCCCGGCTCAGTGCTAAAGGTCCTAGCCATGGCGGAATCGATGAAATATAAGAAATTAAGCCCTAAAGGGTAAGAGGAGTACCTTAACAGTCGAACGAAGAGAGGTGCAATGGAAGGTGAAAGCTCAATTTAAAGCAATTGCTGTTTCCGTTGCTGCCACCGGAGTCGCGAAAGAGTTCAAGGAGAGCAAAAGTTCTAAATGAGGAAGAAATCTGGTATTTATATGTTCCAAGGTTGAAGAGGAAAAGGAAAAATCAAAGATTTTGTTTTTCCAATTGAATACGGAAACAGTTTCCAAGGCGGACTCTCAAACGTCAAAACAGTAATGATTACAGAAAAACGGCGCTCCTTCAGATCTGACCGTTCGTCGCCAACGATCCAGATTGTGACACGTCATTTTGGTCGACTAAAACACCAGAGCAAGTAGCGACCTTCGAGTCACAACAATCTTCATCAAAATTTCCTTAACTTCCTAGTCGACAAAGTCAACTCGAAAGTTGGGGGCCACTGAACATACCAAAAGTACCGAGTTGGGCCAAGCGAGTAAAGCCCAATCCACAAGCAATTATTGCCACCATATTCTCTATGGACTAGGCCCAATCAATACATGGCTCAAGGCCCATCTCATGTATCAGTCGACTAAGTTCATTGTCCGACCTACTAGGTCCCGACCTAACTTAGTCCGACCGTATGACCCAGTCATATTTCGGGTACGATCCAACTCTACTCGACAGTCAGGTCAACCCAAATACAAGTGTCGACCTCGACCTGCCAAAGCAAGCGTCGACCTAACGGTTACAAGCGCACGTGCAATTACTCTTTCCATAACTGCATCCCTACAAATCAGGGACCGTTTCAGGACACGTTCACATGATGAATAACCTTCCCATAAATCACGGAGCTCATATAGCCTCACCAGAATAACCGCATTCATGAACTATAAATATTTCATCACTACCACGGTTATAAGGTAACTACTATTTTGTTATCAGAATTCTATTATTCAATACATATTTTGCTCTCCAATATTCAAACACTTACTCTCACCCCGAGGGTCTAAGCCGGAGACACATCCGGCTAGTCGTGGGTTCTGATTTCAGGTCAAGGAGCTAGGTGATCAGTCTTGCCACGTGGAGGAAGATTGATAAGCACATTTCCTGCGGCATCAACTATCATTTCATATTATTAAAAAAAGTATTGTTTTTGCTCATAAAAAAGGAAATATTTATTATAAGTTTAATGTATTAATGTTTCAAATTTTTTGATTAATAATCCCTTTACTTATGAAATTTTCAATAAACTCCTTAAAAGGAAAATAAACTTCAAACTAACCGGTCTGTTAAATTGTTAACTCTCATATGTACTAGTCCGTTAAATTTATAACTAGTGTTAAAAAGGTGGTCAAATTAAAAATGAAGGTAAAGTGCGCATGTAACATTTCACGTTTAGTAACTATGTATGAAAATTGACTATCTTCCATTAGTACGAATGCCAATTTGGCTAAAAACTCGAATCTCAACGATTATATTCAAACACTCACTTGACTACCTGAAAAAATATTCCTGACAAAAAGCAATTTTTTGTCACTGAACTTTACGCCAATTTACAATATCATCATTAAACTTTTATTTCTTTTCAATATTCTCATTACACTTTTCATGTTTTTACAATGTTCCTACAACGTTCATAATTTCGCTAAAAACTTAAAAAAAGTCAGTCATGTGACCTCACGTAACTATTTATCGTTATGTTTTTAATCAAATTGCTGATGTGTACCATGTGACTCTGAATTGAATATTGTTAGTTGCTTTTGAAGACTAACTCTTCATTGAAGTTAATTTAAAAACTTAACAAAAGTTAATCACGTGAGGTAACGTGATTGACTTTTGTTAAGTTTTTAGCAAAATTATTGATGGAGTGAAAATATTGTAAAACTTGAAAAGTATAATGAGAATATTGAAAAAATTAAAAAATTTATGATGACTATAAATTGTTCTAAAGTTCAGTGACAAAAAAAAATAGTTTTTTACAATATTTTTTGTATGAACTATAAATCGAATAGAATACACAATTGGCATCGGAGATGGCCAAAATGGGCCAAAATCCGTGGGAGATCCGCACGGACTGTTGCCCGTGGCTCGTTTGGCCCGAGCCCGTCCAACCCGTAGTCCGCCCAGCCCGCTTTGCATACGGGGCGGCTTGTATCAAGGAAGTCCGCGCGGACAAGGCTTAGGCCCGCGGATCGGAAGATCCGTTTGGTTCGTGGCCCGTTAGCCCGTTTACAATGAGGTCCGCACTGACCTACTTGTAAAAATAGGTTTTTTTTTTATCTACTAAACAATTTATATACTTTAAATTGTTTAGTTTTTTTTTTAATCTTTTTTTATATACCTATTTGTAACAAATATCAGTAATAAAAATGTCTAAAATATTATTTCCTAATCAATAAAAATTAATAAAAAAATAAATAAAAGGTAGTCTGTCCCTCTTTTCTTTTATACACTTTCATTTGTTTAGTTTTTTTTTTTTATCTTTTTTATATGCCTTTTTGTAAAAAATATCAGTAATAAAAAAAGTCTAAAATATTATTTTCTAGTCAATCAAAAATTAATAAAAAATAAAAATAAATAAAGGATAGTCCGTCCCTCTTTTCTTTTATATACTTTCATTTGATTAGTTTTTTCTATCTTTTTTTATATACATTTTTGTAAAAAATATCAGTAATAAATAAAGTCTAATATATTATTTTCTAGTCAATAAAAAATTAATAAAAAAATAAACACACATTTATAAACCCTAATATATATCCCATACCCATACCCTAAATCATATATCTTAAATCATATTTATACCACTCACTAAACACTAAACCCTAAACCCTATATATACCACTCACTAAACACTAAACACTAAACTCTATGTATCCCATACCCTAATCCTAAATCATACTATATCTCAAATCATATTTATATCACTCACTAAACCCTAAATACTAAACCCTAAACCCTATATATACCACTCACTAAACACTAAACCCTATATATCCCATACCCTAACCCATATACCTTAAATCATATTTGTATCCTATACCCTAAATCCTAAATCATATATCTAAACTCTAAAGTATATACCCCTATACCCTAAACCTTATATTATATATCACTCACTAAACACTAAACCCTAAATCCTATATATTCCAAACCCTAACCTTTATACCATAAATCATATTTATACCTCGTGTCCTAAAGCCTAAATCATATATCTAAACTCTAAAGTATACTTCCTCCGTTCCAGCCGAGTGGATACCAAAAATTTGGACACACAGATTAAGGAAAATTAAGAAAGATAACAAATGAAAGGAAATGTTGTGAGTATGAAAAATTAAATAGGAGAGAGAATGAGTGGGATGAATAGTGATTTAATTGGTGTTGTAAGTGTAAAAGTAAAATAGGAGAGAGAATGAGTGGAGAAAATAGTAAAGATTTCCTTCCATTTTGGGCAGTCTTCATTGGGTTGGGATGGACCAAAAAGAAAATAAGTATCCACTCGACAGGAACGGAGGGAGTATACCTCTATACCCTAAACCTTATAATATACTCCCTCCGTCCCGGTTCACTTGGCACCAAAATGAATGGCACAATAACTAAGAAAAAAGAATAAAATAAAAGAAATGTATGGTAGAAAATGAAGAGAGAGAATGAGTGAGGTAAATAGTAGAGTTGGTTGAATAAATTGAGTAGTGAAAAATGAAGAGAGAGAATGAGTGGTGAGGTAGAGTGAATATAAAATTATAAAAAGTTTGCCATTTTGGATAGTGCCAAGTGAAGTGGGATGGACCAAAATGGAAATTAGTGCCAAGTGAAGTGGGACGGAGGGAGTATACCACTCACTAAACTCTAAACCCTATATATCACATACCCTAACCCATATACCTTAAATCATATTTATACCATATATCCTAAACCCTAAATCATATACCTAAACTCTAAAGTATATACCCCTATATCCTAAAGCTTATAGTATATGCCACTATATCCTAAACCCTATGAAGCCTATACCCTAACCCTAACCCTAACCCTAACCCTATACCTTAAATCATATTTATACCCCATATCCTAAATCATATACCTCATAACCCGTATTCTAAACTATATGCCATATTTAAACCATTTATCATATACTCCCTCCGTCCCAGCGAAAGAGCCACCAAATTAGCCGGGCACGCAAAATAAGAAATGTGATGTAGGAAAGAGAAAAAGTTTAAATGTTGTGAGTATGAAAAATTAAATAGGAGAGAGAATGAGTGGGAGATGATGTAAGAAAGAGAATGTTGTGAGTGTAAAAGTAAAGTAGGAGAGAGAATGAGTGGAGAGAATAGTGATTTAAGGTTTCCTTTTTGGGAAAGTGGCTTTTTAAATGGGACGCCTAAAAAGGAAATAAATGGCTCTTTCGCTGGGACGGAGGGAGTATCTTATACTCTAAACCCTATATTACATATCCTAAACTAAATGCATATCCTAAATCATTACCATTTATGTAAATAAATGTTTACTAATATTATTGATAATTGAATATTACATAATAGTAATAATTAAGAGAAAAATATTTAATAATAATAATAATAATTTAACCTTTAAAAATATTAATAATCCTTTTACTTTACCCCAACTTCTAAAATTCACACTAAATCCTAAAGTATTTACCATATTACTCAAAGTTCCATCTGACAAAAAAAAAAAAAAAAAAAAAAAAAAAACTAAAAATCTTACTCTAGGACGGAGAGAGTAAAAAAAGTCTAAAATATTACTCTCTCCGTCCCAGCGAAAGAGCCACAAAATTAGTCGGGCACGCAAAATAAGAAATGTGATGTAGGAAAGAGAAAAAGTTTAAATCTCGTGAGTATGAAAAATTAAATAGGAGAGAGAATGAGTGGGAGGTGATGTAAGAAAGAGAATATTGTGAGTGTAAAAGTAAAGTAGAAGAGAGAATGAGTGGAGAAAATAGTGATTTAAGGTTTCCTTTTTGGGAAAGTGGCTTTTTAAATGGAACGCTCAAAAAGGAAATAAATGGCTTTTTCGTTGGGACGGAGGGAGTATTTCCTAGTCAATAAAAAATTAATAAAAAAATAAAAATAAAAAAAATGATTGTCCGTCCCTCTTTTATTTTATATATAATTTCATTTGTTTAGTTTTTTTCTATTTTTTTTATATACCTATTTGTAAAAAATATCAGTAATAAAAAAGTCTAACATATTATTTTCTAGTCAATAAATAATTAATAAAAAATAAAAATAAATAAAGAATAGTCCGTCCCTCTTTTCTTTTATATACTTAATTTGTTTAGTTTTTTTCTATCTTTTTTTATATAAATTTTTGTAAAAAATATCAGTAATAAATAAATTCTAAAATATTATTTTCTAGTCAATAAAAAATTAATAAAAAAAATAAAAATAAATAAATACTAGTCCATACGGACCTTATTAAAAAAAAAAAAAAGGAAAATCCGTTTGGCCCGTAGATTTGGACTGGAGAAATGGGACGGGCTGGGATTAAGGTTGTTTCATCAAACAGGCTGACGGGCTCCAACCTGTCCCACTCGCGAATTGATCTACACAAATCGGGCTAGGACGGACCGACCGTTTGGCCATCACCAATTGCCGTCATCCACTATCTTTCCCAAATAGAATAAAGATCCAGTCACTTAATGCCACGTGCATTATATAAACCCTATCACCCTTTCTAAAAAAGAAGGTCGGGTAAACCTTGACCAAACACATACGAAGAAATTATAAGCAAATCGACATTGTTTGAATGTGTATTTTCTCATGGTATATTTTGTAATAATTAAATTTAGAAAGTAAAATTAATAAATAACTTGTTATATAAGACGAGAATATAAAAAAAAAACCAAAATCTAGGGAGAAAGTTTCTCCATAAGTTATGGAGAAACGGGTTGAGCTTTCGTATGCGACGATGGCGGATATTGAACGCATGAAAGTGATATCAGAACGCTTCAATGAATATCAGAAACCTTCAAAATATTTACGGATATTCATTTGATGGTTCTGACATATACGTTTGAAGGTTTACGGATATCAGAAACCTTCAATAGAAATTTACGGATATGCCTAACACATTTCTGGATATGCACCTTTGCGGTTTACGGATATGCACCTAACAGTTTCTGGATATACATTTCACATACTTCTGGATATGCACCTAACAGTTTCTGGATATCAAACCCAAAGCTTCTGGATATCTAGAAGCTTTGGTCTTGAGGTTTTTTTTTTTTCTGGATATCAAATGCAAAGCTTCTGGCTATTAAAAACACGTTTCTCCATAGTTATGGAGAAACGTGTTTCTCAGCAGACCTACTCATAAAAAAATCACTAACTAGAAGAAAAAATAGACGTACAAATAGGGCAAAAAAATAAAAAATAAAAATTAAATCAAATATATAGGCTATAGATAATTTCAATTGATCAAAGGCTTTCGCCTTTGAGGATCGACTTTTCACGAGCTATGAACTTCTGAAGAAGAAGGACCAGTTGATTGGGAAGAGCAAAAAAATCATCCGCTTTTAATTTGCACATATAGAATAAATACTCCCACATGATTAATCGGAAGTTGGTGCAGTTGAATTCCACAACAATTCAATGCATGATCGATCTCAACATTTATTTTAATTTTAACGATCTATATTTAAGGGATTTTAATGATATTCTAAACATTTGATTACCTCGTTTATCTGATTCGTTTATTCAACTTATACACGATTTTGCTTATATGATCGTCATCGTATTAGAAATGCAATTTCCCAAATCCTAATTTGTTCACTAAATATGGCAAAAGTTTGAGGCAATGATAAAAGTCTTTTGTTTGGGGGTTAGGTCGTCAACTTGAACAAATTTACCAACCCCTCACTTACATTAAGCGATTTTTGTTCCATGCCGCACCATAATTGCAGTCATGGTTGCCCAACTGCTTCTCGCTACCTATATCCATAACTTTAATTTAATTTAATTGTCTCCTCACCTAAGCCCATCACCTTCTTATGCAGAATAATTCAATATTAATATCACGTGTCCCCTCATCATCGTTATGTTTTAACCAAATATCAATCTCCGTCTTTATTAGTGACAAATTTATTGAAAGGTGATAAATATTGTAATATAGTGGTGTTTTTCCTTGAGTTAACGGGGGGTTAAAATTGCAAAAATTGCTAATTTTAATGATAAAAATATCAATTTTTAAAAATTGAAGGCGTTAAAAATGACATAAGTCCAAAATTAAGAAGATTTATGGCCCCCATTTAGAGCATCCACAGTGGTAAAGCTTTCTAGATAGCTTTTTTTTATATTTTCTATAAGCCACATCATTATAATTCAAAACTTAAAAACCTCAAGCACTTTTTCACAATGGTAAAACTCCTCTTTCAACTTTTTTATGGATCCCATATGTAAAAAAGAGTGAATGACTTGCATAGAAAATGTGTAGCATTAATGATAAAAAGCTAAAAAGCTAGCTCTTTGTAGAAAGAGCTACTCCTTACTAAGGAGCTCTTTCATCATTTTCACAATGATAAAAAGCTCTCTAGAGTTTTTTCATAAGAATAAGGAGCTCTCAAAAAGCTCCCATTGTGGATGCTCTTAGCTACGCCCTACTATAGTTATAATTTAAAACGAAAATATAAAATAATTTGGGCACTAATACTTTTCTAAATCTTAGAAATGGACACTAAATTTCTTTCAAATATTACTTTAAATAAAAAATAGGCATTAATTTTGAGATAAAAAACATATAAAATAATATTTTGTAAATTATGAAAAATCAAATTTTAAAGTATTAGAATTGAACATACAGTCTTTGCAAAATATATTTTTTCATGATATTATGTAAAAAAAAGTTAAAGTTTTATAGAATTATAAAACTTATTTTTCAACTGCTACTCTCTCAGTTCCAAAATATTTATAGTTCTAACATTTTTCACACATATATCAATATATCAAGGAAACAATCAATATATATCAAACATATTAACTTACCCTTCGAATATTTCAAATAATCATAAATAAGTGTGTCAAAATTTTATGAAAAATTATAAAAATTGAAGTATTTTAAGACAAAATATAGAATTGTAAGTATTTTGTTACCGTGAAAGTGGTGAGATTACTTAGGCTCCGTTTGTTTAGCGTAAAACATTTTCCGAAAAATGATTTTCAGCAAAATATTTTTCGAAAAATGAAAATGTTTTTCGAAAAATAAGATAAACATGTCTTTGATTAACATTTTCCGGTACGAAACAAACACCGAAAAATGAGAAAAATATTTTCCGAAAAACATTTTCCCCCAGACAAACGGAACCTTAGTTAACTATAGTTTTGAGATGTAATCAATGGAAGAACTAAATAAATAAGGAGGTGAAGTGTGAATTTAATATTTAAGATTGAGAGAGCTCTTATTAAATCAGCCATAGATTTCACAACCTATTTCTCAGATCCATTTTCTTACTTTCCAAACTCCCTCCCCTGCAACAATGGAGCTCTGTTCCTCCATTGAAAACCTCAAATCTCAACCAATTTGGCTTCTAATCCTCTTCTCTCTAGGTTCCTTAACCCTCCTCAAATCCTCCATCTCTTTCCTCAACTGGGTCTACATCAATTTCCTCCGACCCCCCAAAAACCTCAAGAAATACGGCTCATGGGCACTCATCACCGGCCCTACCGACGGCATCGGAAAAGGTTTCGCCTTCCAATTAGCCCGGAAAGGTCTCAACTTAGTTCTCGTCGGCCGGAATCCTGACAAGCTCAATGAGGTATCAGATTCAATTGTTGCTAAATTTGGGAAAACCCAAATCAAAACTGTTGTTGTTGATTTCTCCGGTAATTTGGATGAAGGTGTTGAGAGAATTAAGGAAACAATTGATGGGTTGGATGTTGGGGTTTTGATTAATAATGTTGGGGTTTCGTATCCTTATGCTAGGTTTTTTCATGAAGTTGATGAGAAATTGTTGGCGGATTTGATTAAGATTAATGTTGAAGGAACTACTAAGGTTACTCAGGCGGTGTTACCCGGAATGGTTCAGAGGAAGAAAGGGGCTATTGTTAATATTGGTTCTGGTGCCGCCATTGTTATCCCTTCAGATCCTCTCTATGCAGTTTATGCTGCCACTAAGGCGTAAGCTTTATCTCTCCAAAATTTATTTAGTCTTTTCATGGTTATTTATATGTGCGTTTATTTGATCTTAGTTTATACATTCATGTTTATTATCGAGAACAAAACATACTATATATGGGCATAGGTACTCTTGGGATGTTGATTATCGGAGGCAAAACATGCTATATGAGTAGTAGATTATTTTGATTCAAAGGATGAATCTGCTTTATTTTTAATTCAGTTATTGATTTTGTCCCACCAATAATCAAGAAGTTAGCAGTTTCTTGCTATGATTTTCACCATTTATGGTACTATTTTGGGTGAAGTTATGTCTTGAGTTGGTATGGTTGAGTATATTTTCTCGCGTTTGGAATCCAAGTTGAGATTTAGGGGGGGGGGGTCTATGTTTGAGTATTTGAAGAAAAATTGGTCATTCATTTTGGGTCAGAGGTAGTATATGAATGACATTGTTAGTATTCTTTGGTTGCAGATATATTGATCAGTTTTCGAGATGCCTCTATGTGGAATACAAGAGGAGCGGTATTGATGTGCAGTGTCAGGTATGCAGTATGCTTAATTTTGAAGATTGAAGAGCCCTCGAGCTATTTTCTTTGCTGCATTATTACTGTAACATGCCATCATCATCATCATCTTTTCATGCCTAAACAATTTAGTAGATTTGGCGTGATTTTTTTTCTCCGGTCTTGAGTTCTAAAAAGTTTTGACAATGCTAAACGTAAGTAACTCTTCATAAGTCAGAAATAGCTCTTTTTATGGTTTTGTCATCTGACTTAGAGAGTGATATTAATGGAACATTGTTAAAACTAGGTCCTCATTAATTCAAATGTTGTTAAATGGAGATACGCAACAAAGTAGAAGTTTGCTGGTCAAGTAGACACATCAAGGCCTCTTTGATGGAAAGCATATCTTTTCTTGAGCTATAACACCTTCGGGCGGGCTCCAAATTTGTGAGGCCTTTTCACAACTAGAAATAACAGTAAAAAATGGCCTGGTACTCATTTGTGGAATATAAAGTTGGTACATACTAGATAGTATAATGAGCCGAAGTAGGATTATTGTCAAGAAGTTGCTAAATCTATTAAGTCAGAGATTGCAACATAGACTACTAGGTTATTTTACTGGGATATACTAGTTGTTATAACCCCTTTTTTTTTGGAGGATAAGAATGGAGACATGGCTCATGAACAATAAGAAAATCCAGTGTTGTCCTTGTGAAACTATGAATTATTTCATTGAACTTCTGAAATTTTTGGTAAAATAATTGGCGTTTGTTGAAGCAAGAATGACGTAGGTCTAGAAACCATAAGAAAGGGGAGCATATACAGATTGAGAAAAAGTGTAGGAAAGCCAAGGTGATAGAAAGAACCGAAGTTATATGAGAATGAGAGGAATGACTGAACGGAATTTAAGAAAACAAGACGGGATTTAAACCCTCAATAATAGTTGCTCACAGCAAAACTATATTTCATAATTCAAATATCAAAGTCTGATTTTCGGATTACAACTTTGAGGCTATTTTATAGCACTCATAAAACTTAGAAAACAAGAAATATCCTCCTAAAATAAAGCCTAACCTATAAGGTAACCTAATAGAAGTCTAAAACTACTAAATCAATGCTAAATCTACTCTAAAACCTCTTATAATCATCCTACTACATTTAATTCCGAAAATACTAATAAAATAACAATTAATTAAAATAAAACTCATATTTATCCCATCATACTGCATCATTCTCCTCTTCTTAGAAAAATTCGACCTCGAATTTGAGTCGTTGCTCTTCGGAAATATCTCTGAAAACTTAAGCTTCAAACGTGATGCAGTATGATGGGATAAATATGAGTTTTATTTTAATTAATTGTTATTTTATTAGTATTTTCGGAATTAAATGTAGTAGGATGATTATAAGAGGTTTTAGAGTAGATTTAGCATTGATTTAGTAGTTTTAGACTTCTATTAGGTTACCTTATAGGTTAGGCTTTATTTTAGGAGGATATTTCTTGTTTTCTAAGTTTTATGAGTGCTATAAAATAGCCTCAAAGTTGTAATCTGAAAATCAGACTTTGATATTTGAATTATGAAATATAGTTTTGCTGTGAGCAACTATTATTGAGGGTTTAAATCCCGTCTTATAATCATCCTACTACATTTAATTTCGAAAATACTAATAAAATAACAATTAATTAAAATAAAACTCATATTTATCCCATCATACTGCATCAAAACGTCTTCGAACTGTATACTTAGTAGCACTTCTCATCACATCCATCCAATCTGTCCATCCGTTTACTAAAAAACTCTCAACGAATAAACCTTTGAAGAACCCAGATTTCGAAATAAACGGAACTTCAACATAAAAGGGATCCTCATAACAGGAAGAACCAAAACTACTTCCTTTCAAAGAAAATTGATGAACCCGGAAAATCACAACCTTCTCCTGTGTTCGGCTGAGGGTCGGCGAGCACGGGCGTGGGACCGGTGCTCTGCAACACCATTGTTTCTGCTGGGTCAAAACCCTCAAAATCTTCTTCATAATTATCGTCATCAAAGATTGGTGGTTTTGACCAATCAATGACAACGTCGGAACCCGTCGAATCAACAAAGCAATCCACGGGAACAGGATTCAATCGGTCACAAAACTCGTCAAGAGTCAGAGGATCGGCCTCTCTCTTGCACTCAAGTTCTTGATCACGATCGAAAGGATAGATATCCTCATCATCATCGACCACGTATCTCGACTCGAGCTCTCTTCATCGACGATACGTCCGAATCTGAGTCCTCCAACTGCGCTAGTTGTCGTTGGATTCGTCGACCCTCCACCCGATCAAAGTGTCTTTGGAGTTCTCGAATCTCGGAACGCAACAAACGAAGTTTGAGATCTTGAATCTTTCTTCGCAGTTCGTCCTTCTTGATTTCATATAGTTCACGCTCGTGATGGGGATCGTATTCCTGGGGATTCGCTGCACGAACCCTACTACGAACACCATGAACACCACGACCACGCCTTCGTTCAGCCATCAAAACAACCAGGAATCTGATACCAAATGATAGAAAGAACCGAAGTTATATGAGAATGAGAGGAATGACTGAACGGAATTTAAGAAAACAAGACGGGATTTAAACCCTCAATAATAGTTGCTCACAGCAAAACTATATTTCATAATTCAAATATCAAAGTCTGATTTTCGGATTACAACTTTGAGGCTATTTTATAGCACTCATAAAACTTAGAAAACAAGAAATATCCTCCTAAAATAAAGCCTAACCTATAAGGTAACCTAATAGAAGTCTAAAACTACTAAATCAATGCTAAATCTACTCTAAAACCTCTTATAATCATCCTACTACATTTAATTCCGAAAATACTAATAAAATAACAATTAATTAAAATAAAACTCATATTTATCCCATCATACTGCATCACAAGGCAAACCAAAAGGGTCCTATTAAGTGGTCTTGAATGTTCTCTCAGAACAGTGCTTGAAAGTCCCCAGTCACAGCTCTTATATACAACCTTTAGGTAGACCTGGGGAGAAAGTCGAGGCATATTCTCGTCTTTCTTTCTTTCTATCTTAAGCCACCTTTTTTTGTAGAAGGGATGTCGTGAATCTTGTTTGTTGCTGTTTGGGATGCTTTTTCACATCAAGCAAGTCTGTCTAGTGCACCTGATCAGACACACAAGGCGACATGCTTGCTCCATTTCTTGGTTGTGTGTTAAGACAAAATTAGTTCTTTTTTTTTTTTTTTTAAACGTGGAATGAGGGGAGACCAAATCTCTTGTACCACTTTTGTGCACCAATGGTTATGAGTTATTAGTGCTGATATCATGATAATATTATCGATGATGAATAACTGTTGGATCACCAGTGGTACACAATGTTATACAAGAGATTTCATCTCGAGTGAGGGGTATTTGTTCCCATTCCAATATTGAATCAAGACAACCCAATGTGAATGAGGCCTCGTTTACGTGAAATAAAATATACTTGGGAGCGCTTTGGTTGAAATTTGGAGTAAAAATGGCATAAGCCATATTCTCGGCTTTCTTGAATTTTTCTTTTCAATTCACTTTTCCCACCTTACTCTCACATTCTTTCTACCCTATGTAATAATTATTTCGACAAATATATTGGAAACATTTTCCTTCAAAATTTGATTATGTGATCCTTCTTATAGGTACCACTATATGTTGCAACAAAGATGGCTTCAATAAAAAGGTCATCGTTCTTTGTCCCATCAACAGACGGTTATGCTCGTGCAGCCATGCGTTGGATAGGCTATGAACCACGGTGCACCCCTTACTGGCCACACTCAGTTATGTGGGCTTTGGCTCGCTCGTTGCCTGAGTCTGCTGTTGATGCTTGGCGTTTACGGTTCTGCCTTGCTATCCGAAAAAGAGGACAAACCAAAGACTCCAGAAAGAAGGAATAGACGGGAAACTCTTTTCCTGTCTTCTCTTCAGTCGACAGAAGAATTTGTTGTAGTAGCGTAGTTTAGTGTCTTGGTTTCAGACCTGAAATTCATGGATTATGTGATCTTATGCTTTTCTTCAATTTGTAACTCTTTACCTATTTATTTAAGCTTATTTTTCAACTCCCAAGTTCAATTGGAAAAGACCAGAAGACATTGCCTATTCTTTTCCTGCAGAATGGCATTTGCATGCAACATAGTTTCTTCCTTAAGAAGAAAGGAAGAGGGCAGGAAATGTAGTGATCGTTTCCTGCAGAATGACCATTTGCATGCATCATAGTTTCATTCCTTAAAAATAAAGATCAAGAAGTGAAATAACATCATTTTCACACACATCACAAAAACAAACAAACAAACACAGAGTGAAGAAGATCAGGAAGTGAAATAGGATCATTTACACCCACACAAACACGTAAAGAAGATGAGAAAGTGAAATAAGATCATTAAAACAAAAGAAGAGAGCACTTTTTTTTTTAATAAAAATCTTTATAATTTTGCATATTTTTCTAAGGAAAATAGTAAAACATGTAACTTATAGAAATATAGTATATCTAGAACTGCCGCTACGGCTCCGTTTGTTTAGCGTAAAACATTTTTCGGAAAATGATTTCCGGCAAAATGTTTTCCGGAAAATGAAAATGTTTTCCGAAAAATAAGATAAAAATGAAGTTTTCCCCATTTTCTGGTGCGAAACAAACACCGAAAAATGAGGAAAATGTTTTCCGAAAAACATTTTCCCCCAAACAAACGGAGCCTACGTTTTTCTAAACTCGCCTGCAAACGGGCGGGGTCAAACCAACCATTGGGTTTGGGTGATCAAATCCAATTTCTTCCTCAGCTTGGCTTTGGAACATCCATTTAAGCATCTTCTTAGCATGGAAGCTTTATGCCTCTTTTAATCTCTGTTATCATTGGGGGGGCTACCCTCAATTTTCCCATTTCTCCTTTCCTTCGTAAAGTACAAATTTAGGAATGGTTTAGGAATGATGTACTGAAATATTCCTCTGCTAAAATGGTACAGCTCCACAAGCCCCTGGACCTCTAGCTTGAATCAGCGGCATCCTGGTATCTAAAATTTGTAGTCTGACATTCTCATCCTCGTTCCCGTCCGCATTCTCATCCTCATCCTTGTCCCCATCGCTCTCGTCCTCATCACTCTCATCCAGGGGCGGAGCCAGGGGGGGCGGAGGGCACCCCCCCGGCGGAAATGCGGTGGGTTTTTTTTTTTTTTTTTTGCCCCCGGATATTTTTTGTTATATATGTATATATATAATTAACTTCAAGATTAACATCAGTGAGTGGTGCGATTCAGCGGTAGAAGGGGTGAAGTTAAAGCCTTATGTGTTTTCTTTCAAATCCATGTTCGAACACTGCTACCTACATTTTCAATTAATTTTATTTGTCCTCCATCTTTGCTATTCTCTCTCTCTCCATTTCTTTCTCTTAACAGTTTTGTTTTTCTCTTTCTCCTAATTTTCTCACATTTTTTCAATCTTAATTAATTAGTTAGGCTTTTCCCATTTTTTTTGTTTTTGGTCTTTCTTCCTATTATCCCAAGTTTAATTAGCAAATTTGAATTTATTTTTTGTACGAGTAATATATTTTAATAAATTGTTTGCGTTAAATACTTCAACATTATTCCAATCGCTTTTTGAATTATTTACTGATGCTGCAGGAATTGTGCTTATCAATCTTCCTCCACGTGGCAAGACTGATCACCTGGCTCCTTGACCTGAAACCAGAACCCACGACTAGCCGGATGTGTCTCCGGCTTAGACCCTCGGGCGTGAGAGTAAGTATTTGATGAATGGAGAGCTAAACTGTATTGAATAATAGAATTCTGACAACAAAATAGCAGTTACCTTTGCACCGTTGGTAGTGATGAAGTATTTATAGGTAATAACGTTGTATTTTTGGTGGTGCTCCATGAGCTCCGAGATTCTAGCGGCAGTTATATGTAATGTGAACGTGCCTATAACGGTCCCTGATTTATAGGGATGCGGTTATGGAAAGGTTTGACTCCCGTGCGTCCACATCTATTAGGTCGACACTTGGTGATTAGGTCGAGGTCGCCATTGGTGGAATGGTCGACCTGACTGGCGGGTAGAGCATGGTTCGTACCCGAAGTGTAGTATGGATCATTGGTTCGGATCAAGCTAGGTCGGGACCTTGGAGGTCGGACAATGAGCTTAGATCGACAGATGCTGTTACTGGGCCTTGGGCCTTATGGTGATTGGGCTAGCCTCGTTAAGAATGTGAATGCCAAGGTTGTCTGTGTTTGGGCCTTACTTGCTTGGCCCAGCTCGACACTTTTGGTATGCTCAGTGGCCCCCAACTTTCGAGTTGACTTTGTCGACTAGGAAGTTAAGGAAATTTCGATGAAAATTTGTTGTTACTCGCAGGTCGATACTCACTATGAAGTTTAGTCGACCAATGTGACGTGGCACGATCCTGAACGTCGGCGAGGAACGGTCAGAGATGAAAGAGCGCCGTTTTTCTGTCATCATTACTGTTTTGACGCTTGATAGTCCACCTCGAAACCCGCTTCCTTGTTTAATTAGGAAATTAATTTTGAATTTCCTTTTTCCTTTCCAATTTTGGAAAATATAAATACCAAAATCCTTTTTTGATTTGAATTCTTACCGTCTTTGAGCTCTGAGAATCTCCGGCGAAAATAGCAAGGAAAGCCATTGATTAAATTCGACCTTCGCTCTCTGCAACAGTTCTCCCATTCCGATATCAATCAAGGTATTCCTCTCTTTTCTTGTCTTAGGGTTTTGATTATTGCTCTTCGTCTTCAATTTTTCCATGGCTAGAACCTTTAGTAGCGAACCAGGAGCACAGTACGGTGCTGCTGATCGCAACCGTAGGGTGTATAAGAATGTGAACGGAGAGTGGAGAGAGATGTCCCTTGATGAATGTGCCTCCATATTGTCAAGGTGGGGATTGAAATTTAGCGAAATAGGTTTTCCCGTTGTAGAAGACACTGTAGATTTAGTGATTGACGATTCGAATGTAGTGTCCTTTCATCTTTTTCATGAATTGCTCGACCACATAGCTTTGCTTTACGTTAGGGATGCTGAGAAACCTTCTTTCCTTAGGAACAGAAAAGGTTTTCCAGGGGAGTCTAGGTCGCCCTTAGGTAGGTCGACTGAAATTGTTCCTAGGTCTGACTCCCCTGTTTCTCCTTCTTCTTGTACAGATATGGCAACTCAGGAAGGAAACGCTGCCTCAACTTCTTCAGGTTCCAGAATTGTGGACGCTTTCGATGATTCAGCCGTGCCTGGGAAGAATGAGAGAGGCTATGTTCCTCACGGGCCGCTGCGTGGAAGGAAAAATTTGCCCTCCAAGTATAGCATGATTTGGGATTTTTGTGAAGTGAGTAAGGAGGACTATAAAGTGACCATCTATACTCAGAAGGATTTTATGGCTGAGTTTATGTCGACCTTCACCAGGGATGCCACTAGAGTAGCCTTCTTTTATGGCCAATTCGTGGCTGGCCTTAGATTGCCACTTGACCCTTTCATTAACGAGTTCCTGGAATGTGCCAATGCTTTACCCCTTCAGCTCGGAGCCAATACCTGTAGGGTTATGGTATGCTTTGCTATGGTGTGTAGGTTTTTAGGATATGAACCCTGTATGAGGGTATTCAAAGAATTCTTTTGTATCAAGTACAGTGGGGAGGATCTGAGTATCAGCACCCCTTCTAAACCCAAATCTCCCAAACTCTTCACAAACCTCCCTAGTAAGCATAGTGGCTGGAACTCACATGTGGTTGTAGTAGAGAGTAGGTTAGGATGGAAATTTCCTTTGCCAACAGCCGATACAGAACCTGTAGATGAGAGGGACTATTGGGAGCCACACTGGCATCTTGACCTGTATAAGAAGTTGTGTCGATTAGCTCACAAGGGGCCCTTCAGTTGGGAGAGTCTGCTTACTACTAAGTACAACTTCATCCAGGCCAGAACGATGGCTGGAGAGGGAGAGGTGCAACCCTTGGTGCCTATTGGTAGGGGTACCATATATCCTGATTGGGTTACCCACGCTTTGGCTAAGTTTGGGGATAAATGTCAACGTTGTAAAAAGACTGCCGACTACTGCAAGGATAATGGGGAGCATGCTGGTGGTAAGATACCCTTATTCCGCAACTCTTTACTCGCCTATCATTTGCCTGCTTGTTGATCTTATAGCATAATAAATCATTTAGCACTGAATGCTCTTCTCTTAGCTCGTCGCTTGTTAACTCGCATATAAGATGGTTAGGTCGTACATAGTTTACTCGTACATAGAACTTATGCTCGTATGTAGAACTTTCGTATGTCGATCTAACACTTTGCCATTTTGGATTTGTTGCAGTTTTAACTCCCGAACAAGAAGCAAATATGGGACGCATTGTTGGCGTTTCCGACAAGAAGTAAGCAAGGAAGGCCCACGGAGCTGCTAATGCTCGAGCTAACAGGCAGAGGGAGGCTGAGATAAGGACCAACTTGCTGCCCAAAGATAACATTGGGATGGTGCCAATGGAGGGGATTGAGGAAGACGACCCTCTGCAAAGTAGTACTCAGTCTGTGGGTGTTAATGAGGAAGGGGACGAGTCCAACAGGTCGGCTAGAGCAAGCCTAAGCTCCGACCCAATTCAGGATGCCAATGTTGCGACCTCTGGAGCTGAGATAGCAGGTGCCAGCCCATTGAATGTTGTAGATATTGAAGATGATGACATGGAGATGGATTCTGATGATCAACCTCTGAGTACGAAGAAGAGGTCACGATCTGAAAAGGGGAAGTCAGTTTCTTCAAGTCAAATTCATCCACCAATTCCTTCTCCCACTGCCCAAGAGTCGCTAGAGGATCGGATGAGGAGATTGAGCGATGTCCCTCCTCTCGAAGGAGTTAATTGCCTGAGCCGCCGTTATCCAGACATGAGCTTGGGCCAGGTCGGGTCAGGAGGGCCATTGATGTCGACCTCCTAGCTCATTTTACTGATAAGGGGATCACCCTTGAGGAATTCTCAACTCGCTCTGGGATGGTTCATTGCGAGGTAAATTTTCACTTTCCTTTTCAGTCTAGTCGCTTATTCTTTTACTCAATCAACTTGACTTACGAGTTAACACTTCCCTGGTTTCCTTTGAATGTAGAATCTCACCATGATCAAGCAAGTCAAAAGATCTTGGAGGGCCTCGATTGAGAGGGAGAGGCAAGCCTTGCATGATTACTCCAAGAAAGCACAGGAGTTGGCTGATCTGAGAGAACAGTACAATGATCTCGACAATTCCTTTGATGCTATGGAGTTGGTGAAGAAGAAGGCTCTAGTAGATCTTGAAGCTGCAGAGTCCAAACTCAAGGAGGTGGAGTCGGAGAGAGATGCTGAGAAGAAAGAGCTTGAGAAGACCAAGACGGAGCTGGCAACAGTTTCCAAACTTCTGAAGGAGAAGGACACCTTCTTGGTCGAGCTGCATGAAGAACATTGACTCGAGCGGGTGAAATGGCAAGAAGACCTCCAGACTGCTGCTGAAAATGCTACTAAAGCTGCCGTTGATAAATTCAAAGAGGGGGATGAATATTACAACACTATTGTGACCAAGGCCCAAGACTTTCTGGAGGTGGGTAAACGTCATATGGCGCGTCGGGCTTTGGTTGATCCAACGGCTGAAGTCACCCTCGAGCAATTAGCTCGCTGGTTCTCTGAAGCCCAATATGACATGACGGCCCGTAGTGGACATTCCATTGTTCCCTATCTTGAGAATGATTTTGCCTTCATCGCCCAGGAAGATCAGGAGGACAGCTGTGAGAAGTGGGTTGCTCCCCCTATTGCCGAGAGAAATTTTGATGTTGTTTTGCAAGAGCTTGAAGATGCTGCCACTATGGAAGAAGAGCCTGAGCGAGTGTATTCAGAGTCGGGTAAACCCTTGGGCCCTCTGCAGCATGGAGAAGATGAAGAGCGGACTGCCAATGACGATCAAACCGATGCTGGCCAGGCTTCTTAGGTCGTTTTTATGTTGAAGATGTAAAGAACGAATCCCAAAACAATTTTGTTTTTTGTTTTGAAACTATCCAAATGCCTTGGCCCAGTTTTTGGGAGGCATAGAACCATGTAACTTTATTTTGCCTAAGTCTTGACCCACTTTGGGAGACTTACTTATATTTAATCGTAGCTGACTTCCCTTTATTGTATGTTGTATGCTTTTGATGTCAGCATGTAGGTGTCGAGCTAGATATAGTAGGGCAAATGAGTCACTCTAAGACTAAGGTCGACCTGTCCTATGATGGTTAAGTCGACCTCAGACTTATGTAGCTTTTGGAAACAAGATTGACTAAGAGTCGATCCTGTTGATTTCATCAAAGCTGACAAAGGGTCGAGCTCATTTGAACGAAGTCGACCCTAGATCGAAATTGTTTTAAGGAGTAAAGCTGATTAAGAATCGAGCCAATTAGAACAGACTGACTAAGAGTCGAGTTTGTTAGAACGAAGTCGACTTAAGAGTCTGACTTGTTTAAATGAACGGAGCTGATTAAGAATCGAGCTTGTCAAAACGAAGCTGACTAAGAGTCGAGCTTGTTAGAACGAAGTCGACTAAAAGTCGGACTTGTTTAAAATGAACGAAGCTGATTAAGAATCGAGCTTGTTAAAACGAAGCTGACTATGAGTCGAGCTTGTTGAAGTTAGTGTTATACAATGTCGGGTCGAACAAAGGTGCAATTTTTATTGAAGTAGGGAAACGTTTACATCAATGGAAAGCTAGAACTATGACAAATTTCAATCTTGGAAACTGTAATAACCTTGAACTGAGCTATTGATCTGATCCTTAGGAGTAGTACTTGATGAGGTGAGTTGCGTGCCATGGGTGCTTCAGCTCTTCACCATCGGGATGAGCAATCATGTAAGTCCCCTCTTTGACAACCCGAGTAACTATGTAAGGACCTTCCCAGTTAGGAGATAGCTTGTTCTGCTGGGTCCTTCTCCCCGTTGCCTCGATCTTTCTCAACACATGATCTCCTACTTGGAACGATCTTGCTTTTACCCTCTTGTCGTGGTAACTTTTAGTCCGCTGCTTGTAGTTAACCATTCGAAGGTAAGCATTGTCTCGCTTCTCGTCTATTAAGTCCAGGTCGATCAATATGTTGATATCATTCTGCTCTTGATCAAAGAAAGTTACTCTGGCTGTTGGAAATCTTAACTCAGCTGGAGCCATGGCTTCTGACCCATATGTTAGAGCGAATGGGGTTTCCCCCGTAGGCCCCCGAGTGGTTGTGCGAACTGTCCAAAGAGCAAGGGGAAGTTCGTCCAACCAGTTGTTGCGTCGACCTACGAGACCCGTCTTGAGTGAAGATAGGACAAGTTTATTCGCTGCTTCAGCTTGCCCATTACCTTGGGGATAGGCGACAGAAGATTGCCAATGCTTGATACCAACTCGGTTCATTTCTGCTTCAAAGGCTCTTGAGAACTGCAGGCCATTGTCTGATACTATAGCTCTAGGGAAACCGAATCTACACCAGATGAAGTCGTGTATGAAATTGATGGCGTTTTCCTCTGTGATGCGAGCCAATGGCTTGGCCTCGACCCACTTTGTGAAATAATCTATGGCAACGATCACATACTTGCAATTTCCCCGGGCGGGAGGGAAGGGCCCAATCAAGTCGACGCCCCACATATCGAATGGCCAAGTAGCGATTACGGGAGTCTGCTCGGTTGTGGGCATATGGGGTAGATTGGCAAACCTTTGGCATTGATCACATTGCTGAACAAAGCTATGAGTGTCAGCTCTCATGTGCGGCCAGTAGTACCCCAAAGTGATCAACTTGTCGGCTAGGGTCCTGGCCCCCGGGTGTCCACCACAAATTCCACTGTGCACTTCATGTATTAACAGAGCGACCTCTTGAGGGTGGATGCATTTTAACAATGGTCGAGTGTAGGATCTTCTGAATAGCTCGCCTCCTTGAATAACATACCTCGGAGCTTTCTTTTTGACAGATCGAGCTTTCTTCTCGTCATCAGGCAGCTCGCCACTTTCTATGTATGCCTTCATTTCCTCAATCCAACATTTCTCATAAACCCAATTTCTTGAGGGGTCCTCTATGCATTGAATCTTGACCCTTTCATAAGCTGGGCTCTCAAGATAAGAGATGGGCTCTTCATGTGGCTCGTCAGATGTAGCTAGCTTTGAAAGCAGGTCGGCTAACTCATTGTCTTCTCTATCAATCCTTTGGATTTCCCAAAACTCTAAATCCTTTACCAGCTCCTTCACCAGGTCGCAGTATTTGATCAGAGTGGAACTAAGTACCTCATACTCGCCTCTAACCTGGTTGACTATTAATTGAGAATCACAGTATGCCATGATTTTAGTCGCACCAAAGCACTTGGCATACTCTATGGCTGCTACCAGGGCTTCATACTCCGCCTGATTGTTGGATGCATCGAACTTGAACCTTAATGATTCCTCATACACCTGGCCCCGCACTCGCTCAATCAAAACAATCCCAGCCCCACTGACATTTTTTGTAGCTGACCCGTCCGAGTAGACCTTCCAGCAATCGTCGGGTAGAGTAATGGCGGGCTGAGACTCTGGCTCTTTCCCTTTGGTTTTCTCCTTTTGAGCTCGCTGCTCGCTGTCCTCCTTGGTGAACGTAAGCTCGACCAAGAAATCTGCTAGAGCTTGAGCCTTCATTGCCTTTCTAGGTCGATACTGTTGGTGTTATGCCCTAGGCCTATGATTCATAGACTTATGTGTTGACATTATTTATTATTATATGAGATGTTTATCAATTGATTATTATATGTTTTGTATATTTGTTAATAATAATCTGCGTCCCTAATTATTAAGAGAATAATTAGTATAATTGTCAATGGATAATCATGTGATGATTATATGCATAGAGATGCACATTGAAATTATGAGTACTTGTTAGAGAACAAGTGACTGGACATGACCCGCATGAGATTTATGACATGGTCAAGTGTCATAAGTAAATCTCATAAGGTTACTTCATTTAGTCCCTAGACCTGAGATTATCATGACCTTACATATGATGAAAAGTCATGTTTGATTTTAGTCAAACGATATCTTAACACGATATCCATAAAGGCTATCTTTGGCATGATCGGATTCATGATGGGAAGGATGATAAGTCAAGATGGAATTTGTCCCTCGAAAGAGAGATGTTTTGCTTGGGCCCCTCGATGAGTGATAATGATGAAAGTGTATGGCCGTACCTCAATATGATTGGAATTATCATTATACTCAAGGAATCGAGAAAGCATTGAACTTAGACAAGTTGACAATGACCATGACTTGTGTTCAATATAACATCGTGAGACAAAGGGAGAAATGGAAGTATACCAATGGAAACGTGAACTCTTACGTTATATTATTTGGGTAGACATAATGGCTTGCTAGAGTCCGCTTATGTCTTATGAGGTTCGATATGATCGAGCTCATTGCCAGCATAATATAATCCTATTGGGTCACACACAATTAGAATGAATTTGATAAACCAAGGGAAGAATGATTGAGAAACTCTTACTTGACCATGTGTGGTCGTGCGACACATCAAGGCAATATGCCCCGTGTGGTCGTGCGACACAATGGGTCTCATACGCGGTTTGGCTGACTTGTTTCCTAATTTGATTAGGACTCTAATATGGATACTAATGTAGTATAAATAAGAGAGTCTGTCAAACCTAATAAGCTAGCCGAAATTTTTCAAGCAAAATTCATAATTAAATACTCTCAATATTCTTCAAGGTTTAGATCTAGCAATCATCAAGAAGTTGTTCTTGGATTCATTCAAAGGTGTGGATACCGAAAGAGGGTCTTCGCTCGTTCATCGATCAAGGCCTAGAGTTCAAGCAAGTTGAAGAACGAAGTTTGTGATTCGATATCACATAATCAAAATCGTTCGATAGCTCAAGACCGGAAAGCGTTTCAAGGTTGGTTTAATTCTATCTCATAGGAATTTAAATTAATTGTATAGAACGGATCCTAGGGCTTCTTGGGTTTTATGTTTTAATGCTTAATTCCGCTGCGCATGGACCCGTAAAACCCAACAGTGGTATCAGAGCCCCGTTCGTATGATTAAGTTTGAATTAACATGCTTAGAAAAAGTAATATAAATTGTTTATATATGTTCTTTTGCATGTTTAGTATGCGATAGAATTTTAATTGTTTATGTGAAACAATATGCCTAAGTCGTATTCTATAGATATTGAATTAAATCTGTTAAAAGTCGTTTGCATGATTTAATTGCTCTGTGATTTAGAATTGATTGATTTCTGAGAATCTGTAAATTGTCATCTTGTGTCACGCGACAAACCATGTTTGTGTCACGCGACAAAGAGTGACCATGTCACGCAACAATGCTTGCTTGTGTCACGCGACAAAGCATGCTTGTGTCACGCGACATTCCATGCCTAATCTGGGCAGAATCAGTTTGTTAAACAATCCTGCTAATCTGTGAATGTGTTTTACAATCGATGTGTATGTGTATTAATCTGGATGCTATAAATTAATGGAAATTAAGTTTATAGGGACTATGCTAGATTAATTCAAGTTGATATGCATGATTAATTGTTTAAAATGTGATTTTATTAATTATTGCGATGCATGATCTATGTGTTCTTACATGCTAAGAATTTTTTTTAATTAGATGTTTAGTTGAAACATGATATTTAGTTTCCTAATATGTTTAGATTTAGACATTGTAAATTTTGGATCTTATGATTGTTTATGGAAACAAGTCATAAATCCGCGAAATTTAAAAGGAAACTGATTGTTTATAAAAGGAAGTGATTATGTTGCTAAATCAGAGTTGATTTCGAAATTGTGCATGTCTAGGAGAGTTACGTCTAAGGAAGAGTTGGTACTTAAGAAGTCCTTGTGGCTCACCTATCTTCTGGGAACTTACACAGTGCATGATTTTGACTATCTTTACGATATGCTTATAATCTACCTTTAAAGAACCTTCATTTAACTTTTAAGTTCTTTATGCCAATTCATGATTAAACACTTGAGACCATTCGGATAGTTTTGGGTAGGCTTGCCATAGCAAGGTGCTTTGATTCTATTCGAATGCGAGTAAGATGAGGAAATGGTGGTTCCTATAAGTTTAATATGAATGAACTTAATTGGGTTATCAAAATGGTTTTGGACCCAAGGCATAAGATGAGATTAAAATATGCCTAGACATATGATGTCTTGAATTGATCTCATAAAAGATCTAAGAGTCATATATGTGATATGATTGATGTTTTCTACCTAATTAATTTAATTTTGAGCGGTTTGCCATAGCAAACTTGAAATTGAATTAAAGTTGGATCTTAGCCCATTAAATGTATATTATGCTTATTTGCATTTGAAGGTGTATAATTTAGTGGGAGCATTTATTTAAATGCATTATACTTCTTATATAATATGTTTACTTATATGTGTTCATATTTTATGTATATCTTTTTGTAGAATAAATGGCATCAAACAATAATCACTTTTCACTGCGATCTGTCCTTGAGAAGGAAAAGTTGGAAGAGAATAGTACAAACTATATGGATTGGATCCGTAGTTTGAGAATTGTTCTCAAACAAGAGGAGAAACTGTACGTTCTCGATGAACCTATTCCACGAACCTGCTTGCCAATCTTTGCTAGGGCAATAAGGGAACAATATACGAAGCACAAGCGTGACTCTACGAGATGTTGGTTGCCTTATGCTCTCCGCCATGTGCAAGAACCTTGAGAAGGATCTTGAGCACTTGGGGACAGTCGAATTAAACAATCGGCGATGGAAATGTTCCAAGTTCAAGCTAGGCAAGAAAGGTACAACACGGTTGCGGCCTTGACCTCATGCAAGATGAGTGAAGGACAAGTTTGTTGGTCCCCATGCTCTCAAGTTAAAGGGCCACATTGAGCATCTTGAAAGGCTCGGTTTTCCAATTAGCCAAGAGTTGGCTACCGACATAATATTGAATTCATTACCTAAAAGGTTTAGTCATTTCATAATGCACTATAACATGGGTGGAATGAATAGAAACCTTTCCGAGTTAGTTCAAATGTTGACTACTGCGGAAACCAATATTGTCGAGAAGAAAACCGACCAAGTGCTAATGGTTAACAAGGGGAAAGGGTTCAAGGGTAAAGGAAAAGCAAAGGTTGCTAATCCTAAGGCAAAGGTTGCCAAGCCCAAAGAGGCTTCCAAGCCTAAAGAGGCTAAGCCTAAGTCCCGAAGGGCCGATGCTGCTTCCATTGCAATGAGATTGGACATTGGAGGAGAAACTGCGCAAAATACAAGAAAGCACTGAAGAAGGGCAAAGGAGTTGCTTCAACTTCAGGTATCTTTGTTATAGATATATTCCTATCTACTTCTAGTTCTTGGGTATTGGATATCGGATGTGGAACTCACATTTGTCTAAATGTGCAGGGTCTAAAGAACAGAAGGATGCTTAAGGAAGGCAAAGTGGACCTACGTGTGGGGAATGGAGCAAGAGTTGCTGCATTAGCCGTAGGAACTTATGAAGTTACTTTACCTAGTGGACTAATACTTGTTTTGAACAATTGTTATTACGTTCCAGCTTTAAGTAGGAATATTATTTCGATTTCAGCTTTGGATGATGAAGGTTTTAATTTTCTTATACGTGATAAGAAATTTTCTATTTACAAGAGTGATATGCATTATTATGCTATCTTGTTTCATTCAATGGCCTTTATATTCTTGATGTTGAAAGTCAAGATAATGATGTCTATAACATTAATAAGAAATCTAAACCCAATGATGTAAACCACACTTACTTATGGCATTGTCGTCTTGGCCATATAAACGAGAAACGCATTTCTAAACTCCACAAAGATGGATTTTTGGACTTACATGATTATGAATCATATGAGACATGCGAATCTTGTTTACTTGGCAAGATGACCAAGGACCCATTTACCAAAACCGGTGAAAGGGCGGGCGACTTACTAGGACTCATACATACCGATGTATGTGGGCCTATGAGTAGCGATGCTAGGGGAGGATTTCGGTACTTCATAACATTCACCGATGATTATAGTAGATTTGGATATGTTTATCTAATGAAACATAAGAGTGAATCGTTTGAGATATTTCGAATATTTCAAAATGAGGTGCAAAATCAACTTGGCAAAACTATTAAGGTACTTCGATCCGATCGAGGTGGTGAATATTTGAGCCAAGAATTTGTCAATCATCTTAAGAGTTGTGGAATCGTTTGAACTCTCTCCACCCGGAACACCACAATGGAATGGTGTGTCTGAAAGGAGGAATAGAACTTTGTTGGACATGGTTCGTTCTATGATGAGTCAAGTTGAGCTTCCTTTATCCTTTTGGGGACATGCACTAGAAACTGCTGCTTTCACTATAAACAGAGTTCCTACCAAATCGGTTCAAAAGACCCCATATGAGATGTGGCATGGAAGAAAACCTAGTTTGTCTTTCATGAAGATTTGGGGTTGCGATGCATATGTCAAGAAGTTAACTTCCGACAAGCTAGCACCTAAATCTGATAAATGTGTTTTCGTGGGATATCCTAAGGAAACCAAAGGATACTATTTCTACAACCGAAACGAGAACAAAGTGTTTGTTGCTCGAAATGGTACTTTCTTAGAAAAGGAGTTTCTTTGCAAAGGAACCAGTGGGAGTAAAATAGATCTTGAAGAAATTCGAGAACCCGAAAACAACATTGAACCAATGGTAGAAACTGAACCAAGTTCACAAACCGTTGTGGAACCGGTTCAAGATGCACAAGTTCTTCGCCGAAGTGGTAGGTCACGATCCGAACCCGAGAGATATGGATTTCTCGTTACGGAAAGTGATAAAGTGGAGTTAATCGAAAACGATGAACCCACTTGCTATCAAGAAGCGATATCCGCTCCTGATTCGGAAAAATGGCAAGAGGCCATGAAGTCCGAATTACAATCCATGGCTGATAATCAAGTTTGGAACTTGATTGATCCACCCGAAGGTGTAAAAACCATAGGGTGCAAATGGGTCTTCAAGAAGAAGACTGACATGGATGGGAAGGTGCACACCTATAAGGCTAGGCTAGTAGCTAAGGGTTATAGGCAGATTCATGGCATAGACTATGATGAAACCTTTTCGCCTGTAGCTATGCTTAAGTCTATTAGAATTTTACTTACCATAGCCGCATATTATGACTATGAGATATGGCAAATGGATGTCAAAACAGCTTTCCTTAATGGGAAGTTACTTGAGGATGTATACATGATACAACCTGAAGGTTTTGTCGACCCGTAAAATTCTAACAAGGTGTGTAAGTTGCGTAAATCCATTTATGGATTAAAGCAAGCTTCTAGGAGTTGGAATCTACGTTTTGATGAAGCAATCAAGGAGTTTGGCTTTATCAAGAACGAAGATGAACCTTGTGTGTACAAGAAAATTAGTGGGAGCGTAGCACTCTTTTTAGTGTTGTATGTCGACGATATCTTACTCATTGGAAATGACGTTTACGCACTTCTGATTGTTAAGTCTTGGTTAGGAAAATGTTTTTCAATGAAAGATATGGGCGAAGCCGCATATATCCTTGGTATCAAGATCTATAGAGATAGATCCAAGAGGATGATTGGTTTAAGTCAAAGTACTTACATTGACAAAGTCCTTAGAAGATTCCAAATGGAAAATTCTAAAAGAGGGAACTTGCCAATGTTGCATGGTATATCTCTTAGCAAGAATCAAAGTCCTAAGACTAATGATGAGCGAAAGAGAATGAATGGTATTCCATATGCTTCGGCAATTGGGTCTATCATGTATGCTATGTTATGTACTAGACCCGATATCTCGTGTGCTTTAAGTATGACGAGTAGGTACCAATCGGATCCCGGCGAACCACATTGGATAGCAGTCAAGAATATCCTTAAGTACTTACGAAGAACTAAGGATGTATTCTTGGTCTTTGGAGGAATGGAAGAAGATCTTGTAGTCAAAGGCTACACAGATGCTAGCTTCCAAACTGACAAAGATGATTTCAGATCGCAGTCTGGATTTTTGTTTACGCTTAATGGAGGAACTGTGAGTTGGAAAAGTTCCAAGCAAAGTACCGTCGCTGATTCTACAACCGAAGCTGAGTACATAGCGGCATCCGATGCAGCTAAGGAAGCAGTTTGTATCAAGAAGTTCATTAGTGATTTGGAAGTCGTTCCAAGCATCAGAGACCCTATTGAACTTTACTGTGATAACAATGGTGCCATTGCACAAGCAAAGGAACCAAGGTCACACCAGAAATCCAAACATATACTTCGACGTTTCCACATTATCCGTGAGATATGTGAAAGGGAAGACGTTAAGATATGCAGAGTAGACACTAATGACAACGTGGCGGACCCATTAACTAAGGCTCTCCCGCAAGCTAAACATGATGGTCATGTTAGGTCCATGGGTATTCGATACATGGTAGATTGGGCCTAGTACAAGTGGGAGACTGTTGGTGTTATGCCCTAGGCCTATGATTCATAGACTTATGTGTTGACATTATTTATTATTATATGAGATGTTTATCATTTGATTATTATATGTTTTGTATATTTGTTAATAATAATCTGCGTCCCTAATTATTAAGAGAATAATTAGTATAATTGTCAATGGATAATCATGTGATGATTATATGCATAGAGATGCACATTGAAATTATGAGTACTTGTTAGAGAACAAGTGACTGGACATGACCCGCATGAGATTTATGACATGGTCAAGTGTCATAAGTAAATCTCATAAGGTTACTTCATTTAGTCCCTAGACCTGAGATTATCATGACCTTACATATGATGAAAAATCATGTTTGATTTTAGTCAAACGATATCTTAACACGATATCCATAAAGGCTATCTTTGGCATGATCGGATTCATGATGGGAAGGATGATAAGTCAAGATGGAATTTGTCCCTCGAAAGAGAGATGTTTTGCTTGGGCCCCTCGATGAGTGATAATGATGAAAGTGTATGGCCGTACCCCAATATGATTGGAATTATCATTATACTCAAGAATCGAGAAAGCATTGAACAATAACAAGTTGACGAGGACCATGACTTGTGTTCAATATAACATCGTGAGACAAAGGGAGAAATGGAAGTATACCAATGGAAACGTGAACTCTTACGTTATATTATTTGGGTAGACATAATGGCTTGCTAGAGTCCGCTTATGTCTTATGAGGTTCGATATGATCGAGCTCATTGCCAGCATAATATAATCCTATTGGGTCACACACAATTAGAATGAATTTGATAACCAAGGGAAGAATGATTGAGAAACTCTTACTTGACCATGTGTGGTCGTGCGACAAATCAAGGCAATATGCCCCGTGTGGTCGTGCGACACAATGGGTCTCAAGGCGGTTTGACTGACTTGTTTCCTAATTTGATTAGGACTCTAATATGGATACTAATGTAGTATAAATAAGAGAGTCTGTCAAACCTAATAAGCTAGCCGAAATTTTTCAAGCAAAATTCATAATTAAATACTCTCAATATTCTTCAAGGTTTAGATCTAGCAATCATCAAGAAGTTGTTCTTGGATTCATTCAAAGGTGTGGATACCGAAAGAGGGTCTTCGCTCGTTCATCGATCAAGGCCTAGAGTTCAAGCAAGTTGAAGAACGAAGTTTGTGATTCGATATCACATAATCAAAATCGTTCGATAGCCCAAGACCGAAAAGCGTTTCAAGGTTGGTTTAATTCTATCTCATAGGAATTTAAATTAATTGTATAGAACGGATCCTAGGGCTTCTTGGGTTTTATGTTTTAATGCTTAATTCCGCTGCGCATGGACCCGTAAAACCCAACAATATCAACGACTGACTTGAGGGTTCTCCCCCTCGATGTTCCAATTGGCTCCATGCAAACTACTCCAAACACTCCAATTAAAACTTCCACTTCTCCAGATCTAAGTCGCTTTGAGATAACAAAGGCCTGGGTGAATTCTAGCCGCCTTTTCTGCTGCTAAGGCATCCCTCTCCTTTTCTTTTTCCGTTCTTTCTTCAACCCTCCTAGAGCCCGAAGGACTTTAATGTCTCCTTCTCGATGTTCCCGTATGGAAAGTATCTCGGGAGTTTTGCGGAGGATCTTCCAGGTCTTGTGGGGAGTAGAAATATCAACGACTGACTTGAGGGTTCTCCCCCTCGATGTTCCAATTGGCTCCATGCAAACTACTCCAAACACTCCAATTAAAACTTCCACTTCTCCAGATCTAAGTCGCTTTGAGATAACAAAGGCCTGGGTGGAGAAGAACTCGTTCCCGACAATGGAACCAAACTGATGCTACCAGAAAATCGAGCTCTGACGTGCGCACCCACGTAACGTCCACGTAGGATGAGATGGCAAGATTCTCCAATGAAGGCCTGCAAAATGAGCACCGTAAGCTAAGTCGGGGGCTTCTCCGGCTAAAGCCCCTCCAGTATAAGAGTAAGATAACTGGTTGTATGAACTTGAACTGGAGAAAGAGAAGGCTTGATAGTAGAAAATGATGCATACCTTACTTGTGAAACAGCTCTTCTATTTATATCACTTTCCATGATAAGGGGAGTGATAAGGCGGTACGCTGATCATGATAAGTTGAACATATTATAGAGTTATCATGAGAAATAGGAGATAGGGTAGCTTGATTTGACCCCCTGATCATCTCCTACCAACTTTTAGCCGGATATATTGGTTTAACTTTGATTTTGGGGGCTCAACAGTATGATTTGTTTCTGGCCACATTTAATGTTTCATTTAATGTTGTCCTTTGAGTCAGAGAAAAGGTCCCATCTGTCAGAGAGCATTTAATGGAATGGAGGTACAGTTTTCTTAGGCGAGATACCCATCTCGCCTGGATTGATTACTTGGCCAGACATGGCTTATCCATGATGAGATACTTGGAGGCGGGGCGAGATCGTTGTTCTCGTCAAACATGCTCACCCCGCCCATCCTTTTCCTTGGCCTTTGACCATCTTGACATTTTGCCTAGGGTGAGGTTATCATCTCGCTTTATCTCCTTCAATCTGCTCATTTGATCCTTTCAAATCGATTGACTTCAATATGGCGGCTTGACCTTCAGAGTCGACTTATCCGCGTGTATCAGAACTCAGGGAATGAGTCATCTATTTTTACTGTAGGCGACTTGACACTTAGATAATAATTTATTTATGCACATCACTTTTGATTTGTCTCTGTTAACGATTGAGGAAGGCATTTTTGAAGTGAAGACCACCGCCGATGATACTCATCTCGGCGGCGAGGATTTTGATAACAGAATGGTGAATCGTTTCATATCGAAATTTCGAAGGAAGCATAAGAAAGATATCAGTGGGAATGCCCGGGCTTTGAGGCGGCCGAGGACGGCATGCGAGAGGGCAAAGAGAACTCTATCTTCATCGGCGCAAACAACCATTGAAGTCGATTCTTTGTACGAAGGTATTGATTTCTATGCTACAATTACCCGAGCTCGATTTGAAGAAATGTGTATGAATTTGTTCAGAAAGTGTATGGAGCCGGTGGAGAAGTGTTTGATTGATGCTAAAATTGATAAATCACAAGTTCATGAGGTAGTTCTTTTCGGCGGCTCTACTCGAATTTCGAAAGTACAACAACTTTTGCAAGATTTTTCAACGGAAAGGAGCTTTGCAAGAGCATAAATCCAGATGAGGCGGTGGCGTATGGGGTGGCAGTACAGGCGGCGATTCTGACCGGAGAGGGGACGAGAGAAGGGTTCATACTCGATTTGGGGTTTTGTGAAATGCTTTAATTTTTTAGTTCACTTTTTACTTTATTAATTTTAAAATCTTTAGTAATTGTGTTGTTTCAATTGCTATGATTTTTCTGTTTTACCTTTAAAAAATGGGTCATATGTATTGTACATGTCAATTTAACTGAAAAAATGGATGTCGTTAGCCCTACATATCTTAAACAAGAATCCAAAACAGATTAGGTACTTTTATTGTAACGAAAACTAGTTTAGGTATAAATACCAAACAAATCCTATAGTTGGGATACTATATTAACATTTTATCCATATATATATATACTTTCTCCGTCCCATAAAAGGTTACTCACATACTGTTTCGCGTGAAAAATAAAGAATAATATTATTAAAGTAGGAGTTGTGAGTGGGTAGGAGAGAGAAAGTGGGATAGAGAATAGTAAGTGGATAGTTGTTGTGAATATGATAAGTGGATTTCATGACTAAAGAAGTATTAAAAAGTTTTCTTTTTACGAAGTGTGACTTATAAGTGAGACGCCCTAAATGATAAAGTAGGTAAGGATTCATGGGACGGAGAAGTTTATATACTCCCTCCGTCCCAGCTGAGTGTACACTTATTTCCCTTTTGGTCCGTCCCAATCGAGTGTGAACTGTCCAAAATGGAAGGGAATCTTCAATATTTACCCCACTCATTCTCTCTCCTATTTTACTTTTACACTCACAACATTCTCTCTCCTAACTATTTCTTCAACTCATTCTCTCTCCTATTTTACTTTTACACTCACAACATTCTCTTTCCACTTTTTCTCTCTCTTACTTTTCCTTAATCGGTGTGTCCAATATTTTGGTTCACACTAGGCTGAAACGGAGGAAGTATATATATATATATATATATATATATATATATATATATACTCCCTTCATCCCATTAATAACTTCATTTTTTATCCAAAATGGCGTCCCATTAGAAGCTTCACCTTTCCTTTTTTGGCAAAGAATTTTTAATATTTCCTCCACTCATTCTCTCTCCTACTTCACTATTACACTCACAACACTTTTCAAATTTACTATTTCCTCCACTCATTCTCTCTCCTATTTTACTATTACACTCACATTATTTTCTCCACCCCTAATTTACGTGCAGGGGCTAAAATGGTGAACTTATTATTGGGGCGGAGGAGTATATAAAAGTGGCATCAAATCCGGTAGCAGTGCATGTCAAATTAAAGTGACATCAAAGTGTTAGATATTAAGTTGGTAACGTACAACACTACCCCAGGTGGCACCTAATCTGTTGTCCAATTACTTATTATAGATAAACCAATTATTTCCCTTAAAAAAGGATTCGATGCAACTGAGGAAGATAAGCTTAAAAACTTGATTATAATTTAATTTATAAATCTGATCAACTAACCTTGTCATGTTGGAAGATTCTAGTCATATCCCCCTCTGTTACTCAAACTAATTAGTGCCAATTTTCTACGTCATAAAAGCTGCTAAATTTGTGATCAATTTTGGCTTGAAAATATGATAGAATAAAAAAAATGATTCATTAAACTATCAACATTTCTTTGTTACGAAATAACAATTAGTTCATAAAATTTTTGACACAACTTTTATCATGATTGATATGAAAACAGTCTCTTTGTGATTTAATATAGGGAAAAGGCTGCGTACACTCAACCCCCTACCCACCTTAGATTGAAACTTTTACGATAATGGAATAATGTTGTTGTTGTTGTATTGAAATAATCCTCTTGAAGTGTTACAAGGGTGTTACAATTACAGAAAAATTAAATAGAATACAATTAACAAAAACTGAAAATACAAAGAATAAGTTGTTGAATTTGCACGAGCCCAATGAAACCACTGTCTTCTTAAGACATATTCGATCCCTCACCGAGTGTGCTTGAGTTTGCTTGATTGCTTCCTCCCAGGGATGAACGTGCGCCAGGGGCACTTTGCACCTAAAGTTCCCGTCGAGTTGAATCGTGCTTGGACTAGATCACCTCTTCTTCTATAATGCAAGCTAGGAGGCCAAATGAAGAAGCAACAAGATGCAACAAGAGAAATGGAAGAGGATTGCAGGAGTAAGAGTTAGTTTCTGTTGTGGTTTTTCTCTCAAAGTGTTTGCCAAAGATTTTTCAAGTCTTCTCAAATGTTGTTGACAAACAACTATTTAAAGATTTCTAAAAACCAAGATTAAAACTGAAAATTTATTGTTAATTATGTAATAAACAAAATTATTACGAAATTAACCAACCATTAAATCGAAAATCTTAGCCATAATGATTTCCGTTTCAGTTTTTCACATTTAATACTTGGCTGTTACACTTCTGCTCAGGAACTGCTCGATCGAGTCTTATACCTTGCTCGGCCGAGCAAGGCTTTGCCCAGATATGCTCTGCCGAGCATGGCTTTTCAGAAACTTTGGACTTACTGCCGTGCTATGCTCGGCCGAGGCCTGAGTTAACACTCTGCTCGGCCAAGCACCTCAGTAAAATTAAAAGCCATTTTTGATTTACAAAATCAAAATTTATTATCAAAAATTGAGCCAAATCCTTTGAGAATTTATATTTAATTCATCCAAAAATCATTTTGGACAAATAAATATTTTACTTTCACAAACACTAAACCACTTAAATAATTTGACTAAATTACCCTTTAAAAATTAATTCATTAATTTTCTTCAAACCGCCCTATTTTTCCAACATGAAGTTGTGGAGAGACTTCCCTTTTCTTTGTACGTTTATGTTTAATGAAGAAGAAACTAGGAATATCACTGGTATTTTATGGTAAACTTAAAAAACTGAGAATAATTCAAACTGAAATGATAATTAAAATTTAGTCTATATGACCTAGAAGAAGTGACATAAATTTGGTAAACATTAAAAGTGATAGATAAGAACAACACCCACACCAGGTGGCACCTAATGTGTTGTCCAAAAATGAGTGTTTTAGACCCTCCATCTCAAAGCAAAGAGAAAGATAAAGATTATAAATTCGTTATAATATATACAAACCCCCTTGTTTAATGTATAATTATGTTAAGTTCAAAAAAGACTACTCCCTCCTCAATGGCGGATCTACACATCTAAGCTATTGGTGATGTTCATATTTTTTCGATAGTCGCCCACTCGTATATCAACTTGTGATTTTTTGAGATTCTTTTACGGGCGTTCGCCCAGCTGCTCACCGGCGGTCGCTCGCTTCTTCAGCGTTCCGAATTATCTATTAATCCTTATTTTTTTTTCTAAGCAAAAACGACGTCGTTTTGTAAAAAAAAATAAAAAAATTTGATGGTGCCGGTGCACCATCAGGCACACAGTGAGATCCGCCCCTGCTTCCTCCGTTCAAAGTTTAAAAAATGAGTGAATTCAAGAATTAAGGAAAGATAAAAAGGTTAATGTGTTGTGAATATATATAGATAGGTGGGCAGAAGAGAGAAAATATGATAGTGAATAGTTAATAGGATTTTTTGAACTAAACACGAAAATTAAAGAAAAGTATTAGTAAAAGACAAAAACTTGGGTGAGAACAGAGATACCCGTCTCATCCATGAGACGGGTCATTCCGACCCGAAACCCGCTCCAGCACCCGACCAATAACCCGGAGTATAAATAGACGAACCCGCCCAAAAAACACACAATACACACAGTAAAGACGGTGAGTATTGTTCGAGAAGCTTCAGCGACCATCTCTATCTCTCCGGCAGCAACCGTCGTTCACCGTCGTTCAACCGTTAGGTAACCTCTTTCAAGTCGATTTTCTTCCTTAAAAGCTTTTCATAGAGTTGCATTGTATTTTTGTTCGAAGTTTTTGTAAGATTTTCCCCAATTTTTTTTTTCAAATTTCAGGTCGTTTTTTACATCATTTTTGTTTGATTTTAAGTGCGACTCTTGCATTTTATGCTTTGTTTTTTTCTTTTTGTTTTTAATTTCAAGTCGATTTTGGTCATATTCTTCATTTCTATTTCTAGGGTTAGAGATGTTGTTGTTTGGTTGTACTTTTTGTGATTTTTCATATTTTATTGTGTTTTTATATGAAATTTGTTATAATGTATGTTGTTTATTTTGTATTTTTCTATTGTTGTTGCTGTTTCGGTTCATTTTTTTTTTGTTTTGTTTTTTCTTTTTTGGTTATTTTCTAGGGTTAGATATGTTGTTTGTTTTTGTTCTATTTTGTGTTTTTTTTTGGAGATATATGTGTTGTATCTGAGTTTTGTCCTGTAGTATTACTTTTTGTGGTGTAGGTGTTCACATGATTGTGTAATAGTTAGAATAAGATAATGTTATAGTGTTGACTTAAAGTAATAGTTTGTTTATAGGTGTTCATATGATTGTGTAATAGTCAGAATAAGATATATTTTTTGTAATACTTTTCATTTATTTAAGTAATAGTTGGTATTGCTATAAGTAATAGTACTACACTTTTTGAAGTAATAGTGTTATTTTGAGTATTACTTTACATTGTTTAAGTAATATACATTATATGTAAATATAATATTGATATTATTTTAAAGTAATAGTTGGTTTATAGGTGTTCATATGATTGTGTAATAGTCAGAATAAGATAATGTAATAGTGTTGATAATCATTATGTAATAGTTTTATATTTGTTAATGTAATGTTTTTTAGTACTAAAATTTTGTTTTGTTGTTTTTTAATGGATATAGAATGAAGAGTAACATTAAACATTTTATGAAAGGGCAAAGGAGATCGTCAAGGATTTCATCTAGTAGAAAGCAGATTAAGCAATCAAGCCCTATTTCTCTTGTCATTAGCTCAGAATCTGATAAATCTCCTGATCTAGGTATGTTTTTTTATTAAGCCTTATTTAGTAAATTATGATTACTTAACTTTTTATTCTAATTATATTTATACTGTAATGTCAGTTACTCAGATGAAAAAAAGGATTGGTTGATATATTGGAAGATACATCAATTGAAAGATTTTTGGTTCTTTATCAACCTGTTTCTCAAGCAGGTAATGAAGGGGATATATTGGAGGATACCACCGAAGGATTAAAACAGATTGATGAAGCTTCTGTTGGTGGTGGAAGCGTTGGAGTAAAACAGAGGGATGAAGCCTCTGTTGTTGAAGAAGAAAATGTTGAACGTAGTGGTGGTGGTCTTGTTCTGTCATTGAAAAAAAAAGATGATAAAGTTGTACGTATTAAGCAATCTGCAAAGAGACGTCGGCTTGGAAAGAAAGGTTATGAAAATATATCGAAGGAAAAGTTGGATAAAGAGCATACTACTAGAAATGTTGTCACTAGATCTTCATCAAAACCTGGTAGTGAACAAAATGTGGAGGTGGAAAAGAAATCAAAGGAAAAGCATACTCCAAGAACAGTTGTTACAAGATCTTCTCCGAAAGAAAAATGTGTTGTTACAAGGTCTTCTCTTTCACCCAAAAATGTGAAAGAGAAGAATGTACCTGGGAAGAAGGATAAGGAGTTGAAGAAAGTGCCTGGGAAGAAAGGCAAGGATGAAAAAGCTGTTGAGGAGATGCTGAAGGAAATTAAGTTGAAGGAGAAAGGTGTTGTTACAAGGTCTTCACCAAAAAATGTGAAGAATGTGGATGGGAAAATGGAAAAGGAGTTGAAGAAAAAGTCTGTTCATTTGAAGAAGGAGAAGGATATCAAGGAAAAAGGATTGAAAAGATCTGTTGTTGTTGATTTGGAGGGAAGTGATTTGAAGAAAGTGAAAACTGAAAGGTTAGTAATGAGTAATATTTGTAATGTTTTATAAGTAATAGATACTGCTTCATAAAGTAATATTAGTTTTATAAATAAGTAATAGTTGATAATTCTTATTAGTAATATATACTATTTCATAATGTAATATCAGTTTTATATAAGTAATAGTTCATAATGCTTAGAGTATTAATTTAAGTTTAATCAAGTAATAACTGTTTTTTTTTTTTTTTTGTATAGGCTGCCATTTGTTTCAAAGAGTGTTAGCTTGGGGATAACCGAGATGGTCAAGACCTTTAATTCTGATCAAAGGGAAGCAGTTATTAGTATGGGATTTGGAGGTCTTCTTGAGATGAAAGTGAAGATTGTTAATCTTTCAATTGCAAAGTGGATGGTTGAGAGGTTTAATGGGGTTTCTAGGATTCTTGATGCATCTAATGGTGAGCTTATTCAGTTAACTGCAGAGGATTTTGTGATGTTTTTAAATTACCAATCAGTGGTCTTAAAGTCGTTTCATACAAGCGCAATGATGATCAAACTGAGGCTTATACTCGCTTTAAAAATGAGTATGGTCTTACAGTTAAGAGCACTGTGAAAGATTTGAGGAATATTTTGACTTCGATATTGTGGTCGGTTTGGTGATGATTTTAAGATTTTGTTTGCCCTGTATTGTTTGTCAAGTTTCTTTGTGCCAAGGGGTAATTATACGGTTGTGTTGCCCCTGTTGAAGACTTTGCTTGATGTGCAGAATATTGCGAAGTATGATTGGTCGTCTTATTGTTTTGATAAGTTATGTAATTCAATCCACAAGTACCACACCCAGTCGAAAACACATCTTCGAGGGTGTTTGTTGGCTTTTACTATAATTTATCTCCATCGATTGAATTGGAGGGGTACTGTTTCGCTAACTACACTCCCACTTATCAAACATTGGACCAGTGAGAAAATCTTGGAAAGAGTTTTGGAAGAAAAGAAATCAGGTTCATTTGGTAATGGTTTCTGGGTCAAGGATGTTTATCCTATCACAAAAAAGTGGTTATTTCGATTGATGATTGTGAGACAGAGAAGATGGAGAAGGAGGACATTGCTCCTGATGTTGGTGCTAGACCTGATGATTTTGTGAATAATATTATTGATGAAATAAACAGTGAGGGTTTGGGATTGTATGAGGAAATTGAAGAGAAAGATGGAAGATATATAAAGTTTGGTATTCCAAAAGGTCTTCAAACAAATGAAGATATCAAAAAGTCTGTGAAGGATGTAAGTATTTTTTTTTATTTTTTTTCATGTTTCTTTATGTATTGCCATATATTATTTCATGTTATTTATGGATTACATTATTTATTACATCTATTACATTATATATAGTTATATATTATATTATGTGTTTCTAATTATTACTCTTAATTTTCAGAATTTTCATAAAATTTTTATGTTGATGAAGAGGGACATGGAAATAGTGTTTGATCATTATATGCACAGTCTCAAGGGTTTGAAGGACAATGTTCCCAAAGTTTATCAAGTTCACTACACAGATTCACAAGAGGAGGATAGGTTTTGGAGTAGTGAGGAAGTTCTCAAGATCATAGATGCAGCATGTGAGAGAATGAATCAGATGATGAAGATGAGCGATGATATGCCGAGTTTTGACCTACTTTCGTCCTCAAAATTTAACACCCCAGTTCAGACAAAATTCAACATTTTTGATGATGATCAAACGGTAGATATTGGTTTGTGTGGCACTACAAGAAACAGAGGTATTAGGGTCGGCACTTTCCCGTCCCAAATGATCATTTTGCCGTCCCTAATACTATTTAGGTCGGCCTTTAGGTCGGGAAACAGGGGTCCTAAATAACATGCGACTCTAAAAGTTTTAGGACCCCCGTCACCGTCTCAAATACTATATTTAGGTCGGGATTTAGCCGACCCTAATAAAAAATAATTTCTTTTTTTTTTTTTTTTGCGGGAATTTTTTGGAGCCAAATAGTTTTTGGTACCCGTTATTAGGGACGAGATTGCCGACCCAAATAATATTTGACGCCTTTTTTTTTTTGAGGGAAATTATTAGGGACCCTATCGTGTTAGTGGTGCCATTTAACATTAAAGATCTTACCATCACTTTGAAAACGTTCCAACAAATATGAACTATAATTCAGAAAGGCCAAATTATGGATATTATTATCCCTAAAACAAATTTTTCACAACAACATATAAGAATTCCACCATACAAACCCCAACAGGGTTACCAGGCATCAAATTCTCTCGGTTTCAAAAATGAATGAGCTATAAAATGCAAAAACTCCGACCCCTATTTTAGCCAAACTCCGAGACTACTATCTGATGTTCCGTCGCATCAATATTCTTCGCCCATTTCAAGCAAAACTGCCCCCCACCCTTGTCATCAGCCGAAAGTTCCAAAGCCTACAGCACTGCCATCACCTTCTCTATAATCTTGCGTCCTCGCTCCAAATGGAAATGGTTTTGCCTCATCTGCACTGCTATAAACCTTAGTCTTTGCTCTTTCTGTAGCTTGAACGATATCTTCTCTCGACACAGAATCACCACCTGTTATAGCAGATCATCAGGACTCAAATGGGAAGGGGAATAGACAAGGAATTATCATGCAGTAAAGCAAAGTTCAGCAAACAGAAAAACACAAAATGACTATATTTTAGTAATTAAATTATTAAACGACGGAAAGAGCATGTACCTCTATATTATGTTTGGTTTCTAGATTTAGACCCGTGATGCCGTAGTATATTTACTAATGTAAACCATTTGTTATGGCAGGCTCTTCTGGTGGATTATCTGCCTTAATCTATTGTGACAAGTTTCGAGCTCTCTTGCCCCCAACTGCAAAAGTAAGATGTGCTCCTGATGTCGGCTATTTTTCTCACGTGTAAGTCTTTTTTTTTTCCCTCAAATTAAATGCGCTTTTATTTAGCACAATATTCTTTTCTTATATGTTTATGCGGCTAATAAAATCGTTCACATTCACACAGGAAAGACATTTCCGAAAAACATCACTTTGCAAAGTTCTTCAGTAAAATTGTTAAACTACATGAACTTCCTCTCTCTTTCTCTCTCCCTCTCTCTCTCTCTCTCTCTCACACACACACGTAGAGACAAGCTAAAATGATTTCTGCTTAACTGCAGAAATCAGAAGAAAATTAAACCACTCTTGGTGAAGAGCAATTTTGAAGAAAAAATTGGTCATTTATTTTGGGACGGAGGGAGTACTAGGTTTTTGTGGTACCTCGCAGACATGAACGCCATTCCAAAGAACACAGCCTTGACAGCTTGCTTCTGTCCAGCATAATCGAATGCCAATGGCAGCATCTCATGTAGGGTTAGAAAAGCCATTACTCCACCCACTGTAAAAAAAAAAAAGGACAAAGTATAATCAGATACATCAAGATTAACAGTTAAGCTATGTGGGAAGATGAAAACAAGTTTATTACCTGCTCCTAGCAAGCCGTCGAGAATTAGACCCATAACAGAGCATGTGCATGAACCGCCCAGAAACTCGGGCAACTGACTGCAAGGAACAAAACCTCAAGGAATCAGAATATCATATCATTGAAAATTAAGCACGAAAGAACTAGGACGGACAAGATTACCTCGATTCAATGGAATCAAGAAGTTTCCCCGAAGCTTTAGGCTCCAGGACCTACAACGTAAGAGGATGAGTGTGAAGGCAGTTGCCACTTACTACAGAAAATTTGGACAAAATGATGCAATAGCACACCCCTTTACCTGTATTTTAGCAATTGTCTTTGCATCAAGGAATTTTTGTGCGGCCAGGCCGTAGGCATCTCTTAAAGCCAGTGCCAGCATTTACAATGAACATGTGATTTAGTGTCTGCATGAATGTGGAGAACAAACATTAGAGCTGACAACAAGAGCATTGGTGCAAACTTTGCAAGGGAGAAGGGAAATACCTCCGGATAGAAGCTATTGTCGACTAAAGATAGACATATCGGAAATAGTAGTATCTGCACGTCTTTCTCCAGTGCTAAAGCTTGCCCAGTTTAACCGGAAAGCTTGTTCTGTATTTGGCATCATGGTGCCATTGTAGCTCTGAAGGACCTTATATATAACCAGAATAATCGCCCTTACCCAGGAAGACCGCAGTTGTGACAGATCGCCACATTGGGGCATTCTCTAGCGTAGTGACCAGGTCGTTTGCAGTTCTTACACAGGTCATTCTGATTGCTGTTTTAAGAAGTATACAGTTGTTATGCTAAGCAGAGAGAACAATAGGCACAAAAATCTCTAGCAGAACCTAGTCAATTGGCTTCCCACCAACATTTGTCTAAATGATACAGTAAAAGAGAGCTATTAACAAGTAACAAGTAAAAGGTTGAAAACCTGAAACCGCAATGAGCATCCCTGTGGTAAGGTGCATCACGATATGAGCTGAGCTGAGTACAAATCTTGCGGTCTATTGGGCTCTGCCGCTTACGCTTACTCCGACTTCGACTCCTTCCGTCCGAGCTCATTTTCAATTTCTTTCGCTAACACCAACGACCAATCGGCAAAAACATCACCACTACCCACCACCGCCGCCGCCCTCCCTCCTGTCCATTTCAACCACACCCAAGACCATATCCATGAATCCAAATCCAATCCTTACTTTTACCCTTTCATGTTATCAAGCACCAAATTCCAACACTACAGAACATGCACTTTTCAACAAGCAAACCACCCCAACCACTTACATTCCAGGACAATCGCTAACTTAACTACCCACTACTCAACCACATCCTGGCAACAAAGTTGCAGGCATCCATTACTATTAGGCATGGGACGAAAACAGAAATTATATGAAAGCCGAAAGAACATACCAATCAAACAAACGCCAACTTCATGGAATAGCACCAAAATACAGAGAAATAGTTAGAAATTATTCACATACTCATTGAAATTACTCACACAATCACTTCACACTCCAAAATTATAGATGCATAATCTTTAGTTAAAAATCCCCAAAATTTCAGCAAGAAAATCAAATTCAAACAATTATCGATTTTAAATCCCTAATTCAAATGTAAAATAGTGAGGGGGGAGAGAGATACATATGGGTTGGACAAAGCGTTGTCGTCTAACTCGCGGTGATGACCGTCCGTGCTTGATTTCGGAGAGGAAGACGTAGATGAGAATTGCATCGCAGTCCTCTGCGTCTCATAGGCAATAATTTGAGAGGAATAGTTAGGGTTTGCATAATAGCAAAACCTAGAGAGAGGATAGTGGGAGTGGGGTTGAAACGTGGGTTTCGCATTTTGGAAGGGATTGTGAGCTTTTTGCTCAATTAAAATTTGAAAATTTTGAAGGCCGACCTTTTACTCATATTAGGTCGGCGTAGTAGCCGGCTGACTTATTAACCAGATAATAGGGACTATCTTATTATTCCGACTCAAAAGAACTAGTCCCTAAAAGTATCTTTTTTTGTAGTGTGGTGAGGAAGATGAATCCATTCGAGAAGCTATCAAAACTGTGGAGAAGTTTGATAGGCCAAATGGATTTTATGATCCTTTGGCAGTTACTACTTGTGTCATTGCTGAAAGGACCGATTTTGTTTCCAGTTTTATGACACAAAACAAAAGATTTTTTGTGAATAGTGATTTGAGAGATAAACAAATTATTGATTTTTGTATGTTTGATGTTGATGATTTCTATGATGGGTAAGTTTAATTATTATTTCTCTAATTATATTTTTGTTTTATAAATTGAAATACTAATGTCTTATTTTTTTTATTTTTTTTTCTTTCAGGGAAATGGTGATGTTCAAGCTTCAAGATGCTGACGAATACCCATGTTATATATTCAAGAAAGATATAATTTCTATGAACATGAAGAAATGGGTGTTTGTAAATATCATTGATGCCTGGACTGTTATTTTAAACAAAGAGCAGAAGGATGGGAAACGGGTGTTCTTAAATCTGTCGCATTGTGTAAGTAATAATTGTTTTACCAACTGTTTTCATTTTGAGTAATACTTCTCATTTGTTTAAGTAATAGTTTGGTATTGCTATAAGTAATAGTACTACACTTGTGAAGTAATAGTGTTATTTTTTTTTTTAAATAATAATTGTTTTAGGAACTGTTTTAATTTTGAGTAATACTTCTCATTTGTTTAAGTAATAGTTGGTATTGATATAAGTAATAGTACTACACTTGTGAAGTAATAGTTTTTTTTTTTTTAACTAATAATAGTTTTAGGAACTGTTTTCATTTTGAGTAATACTTCTCATTTGTTTAAGTAATAGTTGGTATTGCTATAAGTAATAGTACTACACTTGTGAAGTAATAGTGTTATTTTTTTTTTTTAACTAATAATAGTTTTAGGAAATGTTTTCATTTTGAGTAATACTTCTCATTTGTTTAAGTAATAGTTGGTATTGCTATAAGTAATAGTAATACACTTGTGAAGTAATAGTGTTATTTTTTTTTTAACTAATAATAGTTTTAGGAACTGTTTTCATTTTGAGTAATACTTCTCATTTGTTTAAGTAATAGTTGGTATTGCTATAAGTAATAGTACTACACTTGTGATGTAATAGTGTTTTTTTTTAACTAATAATAGTTTTAGAACCGTTTTCATTTTTAGTAATACTTCTCATTTGTTTAAGTAATAGTTGGTATTGATATAAGTAATAGTACTACACTTGTGAAGTAATAGTGTTATTTTTTTTTTTAACTAATAATAGTTTCTATCTTAATTTTTTGAAAGGCCTACTTGGACCTTATTGTGAATGGCGTGGGAATTGATGTTTCTCAAATGGAGTCGAATGTAAGAGATTCTTTCAAGCAATCTCTTAAAATTGTTAATGTGGATGCGAAAGGCAATTTGAAATGGTTAGTACCTTTGTTAATATAGTTATACTTTTCATTTTTTCAATTTTTTGTATTACTTTTACTTTATAATAAAACTTCCAATGTTCTCTTATTTGTATTGTAGATTTTTGTTCCGATTAACATCCGAGATCACTACTATTGTATTGTTTTGAATTTCAAGTTGGGCAAGGTTCAAGTCATTGATAATCGAGATTATGATGACAGAATTTTGTTTGAGCCGCAAATTCAGAAAATATATCAAGATATTGCAAAAACAGTGGTATGTACTTATAAATAATGTAGTGGTTGTTTTTTATTTTTTTATTTTTTTGTATATTATCTGTTTAATAGAGGTTTTTTTTTATTATTATGATTAGCACAAGTTGTTGGTAAAGTTTGTTCGTGATATTAATCATCCTAAGGCGGGGCAAGTAGTGAAGTATCCCATTGAATTTTTGAAGTTTAACGGGCAGAATAACTCGGATGGAAATGACTGTGGTATATTTCTGATGTACAATATGGAATTTTTTGATGGAGAAAATGTGTCCAGTGATGATGATATAAGCAAGGTATTACTTCGTTACTTTTTAATTAGTACGACATGTTTATTACAGCATTACTGTTCAGTTTTTTTTAATTTTTTATACTTTCTGTTTTTGTTTTGAAGGGTAATGTGAGAAGAGTTCTTAGGGCGAAGTACTTACTGAAAGTTGTTCTGCATCCAATCAATACTGCCAAAGAATTTTTATTGGGTAATGTTGTTGAATTTTGTAAAAACAAAACTCAATTGAAGTTTAGAGTGGAAGAAAAGAAGAAAAATGATGGAGAGTTGAAGAAGAAAGAAAAGTTGAAGAAATAGATGTGTTTGTTAAAACAATGTTTTATGTTTACGTTTTCATGGGGATATGTATATCTTTGAAGAAATAGTAGTGTTGTTTAAACAATGTTCTATGTTTAAGTCTCGTGGGAATATGGTAGGTTTTTTTATTTTGGTTCAAACAATGTTATGTACTTTTCAATTTTCACTAGTAATCAATGTAAATATTGGTAGTAATCACTGAAAATATTTTAGTTCTGAAGTATAAGTTTTTTTATTGTTTTTTTTTGCGCGTAATCATAGGTAAATGTAATATTAACTGCATGTGTAATAGTTGATAAAAACTAATGTAATAGTTGAATTTAGCTAATGTAATACTTAATATATGAAAATGTAAAATCAACTGCATGTGTAATAGTTGAAATTAGCTAATCTAATACTTACTAATTGATAATGTAATACTTAATACATGAAAAGGTAATAGTTGATGAAAACTAATGTAATAGTTGAAGCTAGCTAATGTAATACTTACTAATTGATAATGTAATACTTAATATATGAAAATGTAAAATCAACTGCATATGTAATAGTTGAAATTAGCTAATGTAATACTTACTAATTGATAATGTAATACTTAATACATGAAAAGGTAATAAAAATTGCAATAAACATAATATTAAAGTAAGATTAACATCTTATAAGTGCATGTGTAATAGTTGAACTAAAACAATGTAATACTTACTGAATAATAATGTAAAACTTAATACAGAAAAAAGTAACATTTGTAATATTAATTCTAAAACAATCTAACATTTGGTGTTTTTGAACCAAATTCCCTTGGCTGATCACTTCTGTTAACATGGGCTTCTGTACTCTTTTTTCCTCCTTTTTCGATAGCCCCTTTTATCCTTTTTTTCCTTCCTTTAGTGACTGAACGAGCTGGATCTAGTGTTACATTTGATGTAGATGAAACATGTGAACCTGAAGTTTCTTCTTGTTCTTCTCTATTGGTCAATGAAGAAAGAGCAACGCATAGATCTTCGTAAGCGTCATCAACTTTTTTTTCTTGCTGCGTCACTGTCTTGGCACTTCAAAAATAGATTATAGAACTTTCTTGACATTTCATGCCGCCATTGAATCAAACTGCTATTCCTGTCAAAATTTTCCAAGGTGTGGAATTTATCCCAAACTGATGATTTTGCTAATTTTTTTCATCTTTTCAGTATATACTTTTCTGGTATCTTTATACGATCATTATGATAGAGGACTTTCAATATTTGCCTACACAAAATACCACATTCTTCAAATTTTCTACAATTGCAACTCACAAAGTCAGTTTTTGGATCCATCATGACATATCTTGTATGTCCAGAACCATAAAGTCCACAAATCTCATAAGTTTGCAGCAGTTCATCAACATCCATAAGAGTACATTTCCTTGTAAGTGCTAGCATGAATTCTTTTTCAAATCGTTGAAAGACAGATAAAGTGTATACCTCTGAAGCGTGCTTAAGCAATCCCGTTAATAGAAGTGTAGACTTTGAAATTAATCTTGCAGTTTTGAATTCATCTTGTTCTTCTGTCTTCCTCCAATTTTCCAATATACTTTTAAAAATTGAATGAAATTCTACAAGGCTAGTTGTTTTTTTCACATTGCTCCCCATTGCACTATTTGTAACCTCACTGCGTTGTGGTGAGAGTATACCAGCTGAAAAGTAATCTTTGTTCAAGGCCGTGCACCATTTATCCTTCAAAGCATACAATCTTTTAAACCACGTTTCGTTTTGTAGCTGATACTTACTAATCATTTCATTCCAACATTCTTCAAATTCAGCTTCATCATTACAACCCGGCATACATTTTCTGAACTCGTCCTTGAAGACATCATCGCTCTTCAAACGGCCAAATTTTTTTATGGCATTTTGATACAAATGTCATTGGCACAACCTGTGTTTTGTATTAGGGAATGCCTGTAAAGGTAATAAAGAGTATTTATTAATGTAGCATTTTTGTAGAATGTGTAATAGAACTGTTAAACAAAAAGTAATAGTTAATGTTCCTAATTATAATAGTATCATACAGTAAATGTAATACTTAAATATAATGAATATAAAAATGCTTACCGTTGCTATAGCATTTGTAATTGCTTGATCCTGATCAGTGAATATTGTCACCGGGCACTTGCTTCCCATTGCTTTCTTGAATATTTCAAACAACCATTCAAATGATTTTGTTTCTTCATTTGCCAAAAATGCAACCCCAAACATAATGTTTTTGCAATGATTGTTTAACCCAACTATTGGAGCACAAATCAAACCATATTTGTTTGTACTATATGTTGTGTCAAAGACAACCACATCACCATAAATATCATAATCCTCTTTCATCATTGAATCTCTCCAAAATACACTACTTAATCTACCTTCATCATCCAACATTACTCTAAAGAAAACATCAGTTTTTTCAGATTGTTGTTTATACAACATCTCAACAAGTGTCTGTGCATCTCCACTTCCTCTTTCTTTTAGTTTCAATCTATTGACATAATTCAAATGGTCCTTTTTAGTGTGACCAAGAATGTCATCTCCACCAGCTTCATATGACATATAACGGTAGGAGTCCATTGCTCTTATACCAGAAGAAACCATATCTTCTATTACTTTACCTTTATCCTCCGTAATATTTCTCTCACATCTATAATACTTGGACCACTTTTTCCTTGTTAACTGATGATTATGCTCCAAAATATGTCTATTGACCACATAATGTCCTTCATCTTCTAAAAGCTTTACTTTTAATAAAGATTTACATTGTGTGCGTGTTATATGAGTCTTTCGCTTTTTAAGTTCATTATCATCAAACCCTTCTACTCGAGATCCAGCACTAGAACAAATGAAATATTTGTGTAGTACAACTCCATCTCCTCGACATCTTGTAGTTGACTTTCTTACACCAAAACCTATTTCCTTAGCATGTTGACAATACAAGTCATACATTTCATCAATTGTCTTTGCTGTAAAACCAAATAGAGATCCACTCATGTTTGATCCTGTATCATTCTGTTCTTCTTCAATTATTATTTCATTTTCTTTGAATGTTTCTTCAGCATAGTCTTGTAGTCCCCAAGTTGGTTTGTAAACTGATCCATCATCAACTACAATTAAAGTAACAAAATTCATTATGTAAAGTAACAATGACAGTAAATAATGTTCTTCTAAATTATAGCTTTATATTTAAAATAATAGTTCACAATTATTGAAGTAATACTTGTTAAATATAATCGTAATAGATCATAAAGTTTCATGTATTTATACGATAGATTTAGATGATAAACAACAATGTAATGGTGTCAATGACTTAAAGTAATAATACATTCAGTCATTACATGTGTGTGTGTGTAATGTTATGCAAATTCAAATCAAAATTCAAGTTAAATAATGTGAAATCTAGTTTCTAGTAACAATCTTACCGTCATTAGGTTGCTGATGTTGTATATCGTTCTCCATTAATCTTCAGCGAGACGAGATCTGAAAATTTTAGATCTGGATTTTGTTCTGATTTTGCTAGATCTGAGTTGTTGTTGTTGAATAATCGACTCCGGCGACCTTTGATCTGGATTTTTAGGTTCAGTCTCCGGAATTGTGTCCCTCCGGCGACCTCTGATTTTCAGTGCGTGTTTGTGTGTGTAGATTAGCGGCTCACCTTTTACTATGTGTTTGTGTGTGTTTTCGTTAGGTCGAACTATTTATAGGTCGGGTCATGGGTCCAGGATTCGGATCATTCCGACCCGTCTCATCCATGAGACGGATATATGTGTTCTCATGGGAGACCAGCTCTTAGTAAAATACTCCCTCCGTCCCAAGAAATTCGTCACCTTTTACCCAAAATTGCGTCCCATTTGAAGCGTCACCTTTCCTAAGACTACCCACAGTGGTTAATACCCCCTCCCCCATTTCATCTAACACTTTTTACACTTTTTCTCATCCACCTAATATTTCATCTACCCATTTCATTTACCCCCACTTCAATGGCTAACTTAAATTAAATTTCAACTCCCTCCAACTCATCATTCTATACCCCCACCACTTTGAGTATTTTTTTTATGTCCAAATCAAATGAAACTTATATCAATTTGTAGGAAAAAAAAATGATGAATTTTGGTGAAAAAAAAAATTAAAAAAAAATTAATTTACTAGGTGATAATTCAGCTCAAATTGAAAAATGAGTATTTTTTTTGTGTCCAAATCAAATGAAACTTATATCAATTTGTAGGGAAAAAAATGATGAATTTTGGTGAAAAAAAAATAAAATAAAAAATAATTTACTAGGTGATAACTAAGCTCAAAGATTTGGGATAAAAATAAATTTTCGAAATTCGAACTACCAATAAGAAGCTGACACTTGGAAGGATCAGGAAAAAAAAAAAAAAATTGCTTCGCCTCACGCTCCTTGTGAGGGGGTGAGTCACATGCGCCATTTTTTGGCCAATTACACTCTGACACGTGTCGGAGAAAAAAAAAGAAAGCCTTTCAACCCGGGATGAAATGTTTCATCTACCTAATCCATCCAACTCCATTTCATCTTCCCACTGCAGCTATCCATCCGGATGAAACTCATTTCATCCCACCTTTCACACAGCCACTGTGGGTAGTCTAAAATGAAAATGTTTTATTAATATTCTATTACACCCACTCACTATTTCCTCCACTTATTCTCTCTCCTAATTCACTATTACACTCACAACACTTTTTAAATTTACTATTTTCTCCACTAATTCTCTCTCCTATTTTCAAATTACACTAACAACATTTTTTCTTCCCACCTATTTCCTTAATTTGCTTGTCGAGCTAAAAATAGTGACACAAATCCTGGGACAGAGGAAGTATGTGTTATAAGTATGAAAAATAAGATAGATAGTAATGAGACAATTGAATAACGCTTAACATTTAACAGAAAATAAAACATCCAAATTCCGCATTACCCCAGACTTTGACGTAGGTTAAATTGCCTATATTTCGACAAACTCTTTTTATTTTTTTACTATGACTTGGGATTGGGACGCTCAAATGTTCTAAATCATATAAATAAGGGCAAATGACAATTTAGGGCCTGAAGTATTTGAGCGGTATTATATTGAGGCCTGAAGTCTTAAAACTGTCAATTTAGGGCCCAAAGTTACTAGTATTTTGATCAATTTAGGGCTTTTTGACGTTTTCCGTAAAAAAAAGGCCGTTAAATGATCATGTGCTATTCACGTGAGATTCAGTGAGGGCATTTTGATCATTTCATAGACTTCAGGCCCTAAATTGATAGTTGCCCTGTAAAATAATAAACTGTGGATATCCAACTGTATCCATCAAAGCAGTAAAATTATCTGGAGAAGGATCATTTGGGGTCTTCCACGGAGTAAGCTGCCTGTCTAATCCGGTCACCAAATCCTTTCCGAACTTCATCCCAGGCAACGCCGTATCTCTGGGATAATCAAAGCTTTGCCGAACATAATTATACGAGTTTTCATCATTTTTATCCCGGATGACAAAATTGCCAGTATCCAGAAGCTGTGCCACTGGATTCCGGACAGATCTCGACGAAATAGATGCCCAAATTGTGTAGTTACTGCTACTGAGAAGCGTTAGGGTTCCGTCAGGATTCAACCTCAACAAGCCAGAGGTATCCGCCACCGGAGACTCACGATTGGCAACCCATACTATTGTAAAAATAGATACCTTCTTGTACCATATAGTCAAGTACCGATTAGTTGTCGAATTAATGGAACCACCATCACCTGGAGTGAAAAAACCCAATTCAAAGTTACCGGCGGCGGAGATGATCGTGTCGCCGTCTTTAGGGTACACCGTTTGTTTTGATTGATGAGCTTGGATAGTAAAACAATATTTTGGTATGGATCCCTACTGATGTTCTGCTCTTGCCTTCATCAGATTGAATTCCTCATTTTGTGGATTATCAGACATTGAAAACTTTAGCTCAATTGGTGGTTACTTAATTTTTCAATGAATTTTCGTTTCTTTTAGATCTAAGTTAAATCAAATCTGATGGTGTTTTTAATGGAAGTGGCGGTGGTGGTGGTGAAAGCAGTGGCGGGACAAAAAATTATAGGGCAAATGACAATTAAAAATATTTTAATTCTCACTCTTTTTTTTATTATTATTTGTGTATTTATGAAATAACACTTACTACATTATTCCATCTTTAAATTTATGATTAGTAATTTTTTTATAAATATTTATTTTATTTAATCTATTTTTATTTATATACTCCCTCCGTCCCACATGAATGTAAACCATTTTGGTGGGCACAATAACTAAGAAATATTATTAAGATAATGAAAATGTGTGGTAGGAAATGAAGAGAGAGAATGAGTGGAGTTAATAGTAGGTTGGTTGAATAAATTGTATGGTGGAAAATGAAGAGAGAGAATGAGTGGGTGGGGTAGGGTGAATATAAAATAATAAATTTGTTTCCATTTTGGGCAGTTTGCATTTACGTGGGACGGACCAAAATAGAAATACGTTTGCATTCACGTGGAACAGAGGGAGTATTTTATAAATGAATCAATCTAAAATAATTAGTAATTTTTTTGAAGCAAAATAATTAATAATTTAAATTATTAGAAAAAAGGATAATAGGTAATATCTTAAATTATTTTAAATCATATTAACTATTATCTTTATTTTTTTCAATATTTTAAATTTACTAATTATTTTTTGTAAAAAAAAAACTAAATATTTTTATTTATTATTTTATAGAAAAAATGACATTTAGGGCCTGAAGTCTATGAAATGACCAAAATGCCCTCACTGAATCTTACGTGAATAGCACATGGTCATTTAACGGCCCTTTTTGACGAAAAACGTCAAAAATCCCTAAATTGATCAAAATAGTAACTTTGGGGCCCTAAATTGACAGTTTTAAGACTTCAGACCCCAATGTGGTACCGCTCGTATACTTCAGACCCTAAATTGTCATTTGCCCTATAAATAAAGAAGAGTATTCCTTTCGCCCCATTACAAAATGAATTTTACATAAAATTTAAGAAAAATATACTCCCTCCGTCCCGGTCGAAAAGGCACAAAATCAACCTCGCACGCAAATTAAGGAAAGTGATGTAGGAAAGAGAAAAAATTTAAATGTTGTGAGTATGAAAAATTAACTAGGAGAGAGAATGAGTGGGAGGAATAGTTAGGAGAGAGAATGTTGTGAGTGTAAAAGTAAAGTAGGAGAGAAAATGAGTGGATGAAATAGTAAAAACTTTCCTTTTTGGGAAAGTGCCTTTTTAAATGGAACACCCAAAAAGAAAATTTGTGCCTTTTCGGGCGGGACGGCGGGAGTATAGTTCAATAAGTGTTGTTAGTATAAGAAGTGAGATATGAGATAGAAAGTGGGATAAAAAATAGTAAGTAGATAAATGATATGAGTATAACACATGGGAATTATGATTAAACAAGTATAAAAAACACTCATATTTTTGAATTCATACCTTTTGTAACGGAACAAAGGAAGAAGTATTATTTTAGGATCCTAGTCTATATTTGTTACAAAACAGTTTACAAGTCATTTATTTTCAGAAAACAAAAAAATAAAAATCTTAAAATCAAACATGAACATGAAAGCAAAAACAAATCACGCAGACCAATTTAGCAAAAAAAAAAATGTTAAACAATACTGTATTGAGCAATTGTGAAAGCGCGTCTTATTCACTTGACTTTGAATATTGAAATTGAAAATGAGTAGTATCATCTTTCCGGTCTTAATATTGACCTAGTTTTCTTCTTATGGACTAGTTTGTACTCCCTCCGTCCCACGTTAGTTGAGACTTCTTTCCCTTTTGGGCCGTCCCACGTTAGTTGAGACTGTCCAAAATGGCAAAGGAATCTTCACTATTTACCCCACTCATTCTCTCTCATATTTCACTTTTACACTCACAACATTCTCTCTCCTAACTATTCCTCCCACTCATTCTCTCTCCTATTTAATTCTTCATACTCACAACATTTTCTTTTACTTTTTCTCTCACTTACTTTTCCTTAATTGGTGTGCCCAAAAAGTTAGTCTCAACTAACGTGGGGCGGAGGGAGTATTAATTACTTTTTTCGCCTAAAAAAAACTTTCAGAAATTTAAATTACAATTTTTTTTTTATATTTTATCCGTCCCAAATGATTATCAATATTTAAGATTTTAACGTATACATATTCAATTTTTAAGAAATGTATTATAATCATATTTTTTTCTATTACAATTATAAGGGTATATGAATGTTATATTTGTTACTAATTTAGTTGAAGTAAATTTCTTAAAATTCCACTGAAAGGGGAAAACTCGAAATTATTATGAGATGGAATTGACTAATATTGATTTCTTTTAGTAAATTAATCATTCCATAATTCATCCCAAACAAAAGTTGAGTTCTTTTTGGCTTGGCTTAATACTATTTTTCTCCCTTCAAACTAGAGGTGGGCGGTTCGGTTGAAATCGGCGATTTTCAATCTCAAATATCATAAATCGAAATCGAATCGGATAATCGGTCAGATCGGTTATGGTTTGACGGTTCAACGGTTTTAACGGTTTTCCGATTAATCTCCAATTTATCCGGTTTGGATCTGCTTGCCCGAGTCTTTGGTGTTGCTCGGTCGAGCATATCCTTTTTTTTTTTTAATTTCTGGCGTTGTGCTCGGCTGAGCAACTCATATGACTTGGCCGTGTATGAGGCATGACCGTTAAATGGAAATTTACACACTGGAAAATGACCCCCTCGGCCGAGCAACTCATATGATTCGGCCGAGCATGACAATTAAATGGTAAACAGACTTATTGGAAAATGTCTTGCTCGACCGAGAAACCCTCATGACTCGGCCGAGCATAAAACCAGCAGTTCAAAATCGACAGTTCACGATTTTTGAAATACATCAACCAAAATCGAACCTTGAAAAAATCGATTAAGTAAACCGATTACTATGACCAATTTTGACCGATTAAAAATCAATCGATTTGCCGATCCGGATAACCAAATGATCACCTCTGCTTCAAACATGTAAAGGTAACTTTCTTATGTCTTTTGTAGAAAGTCATAAAGTAAACATCCAAGTGGAAAGAGGCACTAACATTTTGAATACATTTACGAGAGAAATGCACACATTTTGAAAAACTTATTAGACTAAGTACAGTGGAGGGATGAAATGGGAGTTGAAATCCATTTCATCCGGATGAAACCCTCCAATGGTGGTATGAAATGGAGTGAAATGGATTAGTGGGATGAAAGTTTTCATCCGGGTTGAAACACTGATTTTCCTTTTTTTTTTTTTTTAAGTTGACACGTGTCAAGACCTTATTGGTCTTGACTTTATCACTTTTTCACCCAATTATTTAAACTCAATTATCTCATAATAAATGATTTAAAAATAAAAAGAAAAATTCACCAAAATTCATTATTTTTTTTTTTCCTACAAATTGATATAAGTTTCATTTGATTTGGACAAAAAAAAAATACTTAGTTTTCAATTTTGGTTGAATTATTACCTAGTAAATTAATTTTTTTTTTCACCAAAATTCATCATTTTTTTTCCCTACAAATTGATATAAGTTTCATTTGATTTGGACACAAAAAAAAAAACACTTAGTTTTCAATTTGGGTTGAATTATTACCTAGTAAATTAATTTTTTTTTTAATTTTTTTTTTCACCAAAATTCATCATTTTTTTTTCCCTACAAATTGATATAAGTTTCATTTGATTTGGACACAAAAAAAAACACTTAGTTTTCAATTTGGACTGAATTATTACCTAGTAAATTATTCTTTTTTTTAATTTTTTTTCACCAAAATTCATCATTTTTTTCCCTACAAATTGATATAAGTTTCATTTGATTTGGACACAAAAAAAAAAAAACACTCATTTCTCAATTATCCTTCTTCATTTTAGCATTTATTTAAAAAAAAATCATTATATTTTTTTTACCTATAAATTGATGCAATATTTTTTTAATTAAGTGTGAAATATTTTTTTAATTATAAATAATAATAATTATTATTATTATTTTACTAATCATAAAAATAAAGAATATAAATGAAATATAATAAAAGTAGTGGGGTATAGAATGATGAGTTGGAGGGAGTTGAAATTTAATTTAAGTTAGCCATTGGAGTGGGGGTAAATGAAATGGGTAGATGAAATATTAGGTGGATGAGAAAAAGTGTAAAAAGTGTTAGATGAAATGAGGGAGTGGGATGAAACCACTGTGGGTAGTCTTAATAAAAAATAATTTTTTATTAGACTAACTCAATTTTCTTAAATTAAAATTAAAGTGAGACAAAATTTCAAAATGGGGGAGTATAAGTATTCTCTATTTTCTTTTTAAAAAGACAAAGTTCTCGCGACTTATGCTATGATTAAAAAACAATTAAAGTAACCTAAGGCTTTCTGATCTTTTGGTATGTTAATTGGCCTTTCTTTCGAAAAATCATAGGTTCGATTCCCTCTGAAAATCTTATATGTGAAAATATATATGATGAGTTTTAGGTTCGGGTGGTCCAGATTAGACATGTCCAAATAGAACCAGAAATCGACGGAACTGGCGGGTAGAACCGGAACCGGGAACCGCCGAAATCGAAAACCGAACGTAACCAGGAACCGGATTGAAACGGTTCGAATACGAATCCACCATATTGGGAATCGAGGAACCGGCGGAACCGAAAACCGGAACCGGGAACCGGCGATTGATCAAGGTAAGTTAAATGTAATATTTAGCATTTATTTAGTATTTGTACTTGTAGTGTAGTGTTGTTTTATTTAAATTAGACTAGAATTTAGATAAATATTGTAATATAGACTATAGAGGTATAGGCTCCTTTTGTCTACCCTTGAATTATAAAAGGGAAAGACTTGGTTGTCCACCTCATTGTAATATTTTCAATTATATTAATAAAATTATAAGGGTGCCGCCCCTTTTTTTTCCTAAAAATATTGTTAGAATTTTTATTCTATCTTTAATAATATACTAACCAAATTTTGTCCACTTCTCATTCTTTCCAAAAAATATACTCCCCAAGTGAAAAAAAAAAAAAAAAGATTAGTTAGCGTCTTTACTGTCTTAAGAGGTTTGAATTTAAAAAAAAAAAAGTTAGATGGTGATGGAACCGTTGGAACCGGAATCGGAATCGAAACCGGCGAATAAAATCGGGAACCGAAAATCAATTTAATATAATTTGAATACGATTTCGACTATTTAAAAACCAAAAACCGATGATTCCGGAATCAAGAATCGGAATCAGAACCGTTTAAACATGTCTAGTCCAGCTTAGCCCAGCTAGAACCGGATTATCAAAAGAAAAAAAAAACAATTAAAGCAAATGTTCTTAAATTATTTGGTAAGTGGTGGGTCCCAAAAAAACCTGCAACCTGAAATTGTACGCAAATTTCTCAACGAAGAAAAAAACACAAGTGCTTTCGTCTTGGCCAAAGTCGACTTTTACGCGTCAAAATTCAAAGGTTAATTCAATTCAATCACTATCCTTTGAACAACTCCAAGTAAACTCTACCCGTCAAGTAATCCCAAATCCCGCCTCCTCTCTCTCTCTCTCTCTCTCTCTCTATTTATTTACTTTAGAGAGAGAAAGAGAAAACTTACATTTTCGATTTGTTGATTTCGAAATATTTTAGGTTATTTGAAGTGGGTTTTTCAATTTTTGACTGAAAATGATGAATTTCAATTTCAATTCGAATTTGATCATATTATTGGGTTTTATTTGTTGTTGTTGGTGGGGATTCTTGTTACAGAATAGTGATGCGTTTGGGACGTATGGATTTGATGTGCACCACAGATATTCTGATCCTGTTAAGGGTATTTTGGACCTTGGTGGGTTGCCTGACAAGGGTAGTTTTGACTATTACTCTGCTATGGCTTACCGGGACAAGCTTGTTCATGGTCGACGGTTGGCCGACGCCGGCGACCCCACCTTTGAGTCTTCCTTGATTTTTAGTGGCGGGAATCTTACTATTCGTGTTAGCAGCTTGGGATTGTATGTCTTCTTTCTTGATTATTGTTCTTCTATTTTTAATTTTGGATTTATTATTATTAGTATTGTTTTGCTGATATACTTTATTTGTGAATTAAATGGAAAGGCAGAAGATATATGAATGGTTATAAAGTCCTTAAAATCCGTATTTTTTCTGATGTTAGAAAAAAAAAAAAAAAACCAGATAAAAAAATGTTTTTAAATTAGATGAATAAAATTATTATGGAACTTGGAAAGCCAACTACATCATAGGGTTGATTTTTCTATCCTAAATACTCCGTAAATGACGCAGTTGACTTATTAACCTTTTTAAGATGGTGCTTTGCTAGTTTGTACAGTCACGTTCCTTGTTTAAAAATGCAACATTTATTTTGGGACAAACCAAAATGAAAAGTGCGACATTATTTTGGGATCGAGGGAGTATGACTTGGAGAGTAAAATAACTAGAATCGAGTGATTGTGTGAAGCTTTGTAAAACTTAGGAAGGAAGGGTTTTAATTAGGTGTCGTACAATTTTTAGTAAAGAATTTTTGATTGATCAAAATAAGAATAATTTGGTTGAATGGATTTGCCATTTGTGTTTTATGCTGAAAATGAACTTTTTTTGTTGGGTATATTTCAGTTTGCATTATGCCAATGTCTCGGTGGGTACCCCAAGTGTTTCATTTCTGGTGGCACTTGACACTGGCAGTGATTTGTTCTGGTTACCATGCAATTGTCAAAGCTGTACAAAGGGATTAGTAACAAGATCCGGACGAGTATGTATTTCAGTTAAAATGATTAATTTCGTTTTTGGTTTCAAGAATACTAGTGAACTTATAACTACTCTGCAAGTCAACTGATAATTCGCATATGATATCCTCTCTTTTAAGTAAAAAATGTTTTTTTCTGTAAATATAATGACTTGCTTAAAGTATATTCAGGAAACTTAACCTTGGATAAGTCAATTATGTGAACATATACCTCAAAAAGGAAACAGAGAAGAGGAAGAAAATACAACTATTGTGACATAAAAATGGCTTCCTTGTACCGAAAAGGAAAAACACAAAAAACAAAAAAGGGTTTCTCAAGATCATTTTCCGCTAACTATGTTCAGAAAACTAATGGAATAGTATCTTATAGGGGTAATACTAAAGTCACAAAAAAATGTCGAAAATTTTGATTTACAAAATGATGTGTCATGATTTTGTTGGTGATTTTAATTAGAGTGTGGCAGATCCACAATCGATGCAACCAATAAAATATCTCCACATCATTTTGTATTTATCTTTTTGTAAACTTCTTTTGTGCATCTAGCATTGCCCATCTTATAGTGATATGTGTAGTTAAGTTATAATTAGGAAGTTCTCAAATACAAACTATCTTACGACTTATCTTTTGTGCATCTAGCATTGCCCATCGTCTCAGACACTCAATAGCCTAAGATAGCTTAAATGACGAAGAATTGAAACTTTTTTGTAATGAAAGATTGCTGACGGAGCTTTTTCTTTTTACTGATTCTCTGTGAAACAGAGAGTTGACTTTAATATATACACTCCAACCAATTCGTCAACGAGCACTAGAGTTCCTTGCAACAGCACCTCATGTCAACTTCAGAGGCAATGCTCTACAAGACCTGACACTTGTCCTTATCAAGTTTCTTATCTTTCTAATAATACTTCGTCTGCGGGGTTCTTGGTAGAGGATGTGCTGCACTTAGCAACAGAAAATAGTCAATCCAGAGAGGTCAATGCAAACATTAAATTTGGGTATGAACAATCTCATATTAGCTGCTTTAAGTTCAATAGTTTCATTTCAGATATACTCCCTCTGTCCCGAAATGATCTCCCCATTTTTTTCGTCCTTAACACGAAGGTACATTGAGCATAATATTATATTGATTTAATTATCCTAATGAAAATTTAAAACTTGTCATTGATACACCATTATAAATACTATCAATAACAATTTTTAGATGTTCATTCGAATTATTAAATCAACCTAAACTTATTGCTCAAAGTACCTACATGTTAACGACAAAAAAAGTGGGAAGGACATTTTGGGACGGAGGGAGTAAATAATAATGGAAAAAATATTTATGGTTTTTTGTTTTGCTTATACAGATGTGGAGTAATTCAAACTGGTAGCTTTTTAGACGGTGCTGCTCCTAATGGTCTTTTTGGTCTTGGCATGGAGGATGTATCCGTTCCAAGCACATTAGCTAGTGAAGGGCTTGCGGCAAATTCCTTTTCCATGTGTTTTGGTCCAGATGGAATTGGGAGGATAAATTTTGGAGATAAAGGCTCCTCAGACCAAGGAGAAACGCCATTCAATCTTGATTCAAGACAGTAAGGGTTCAAGATTCTCCCTCCGTCTCAAAATAAATGTCCAAAAACATATTTTTCTTTTCTAGTGTTTTATTATTTTTTGAAACATAGGATTGTAATTCACTTCTTATCAATCTTCTTCCAGTCCAACTTATAATATAAGCATCACACAAGTAGCTGTGGGTGGTAGCGTTTCGGATGTTGACTTCACTGCAATCTTTGACTCCGGTACCTCATTCACATACTTGAATGATCCAGTATACTCGTTTATTGGCGAAAGTGTAAGTAGAAACATATTTATTATTATTATTATTATTTGAAGATGTTGATCGTGTACTCTTAGTCTAAAAATAAATTGCCACTCTGCAGTTCAATTCCCTGGCAAAAGAGACTCGGCATCAGGGTGATTCCAATTTACCATTTGAATATTGCTATGACTTGAGGTCAGTCCCGTTAAATGATGCATTTCTTTTTTCTCTATCTTTACAAAAACATCAAGTGCCGACTCTTTCTCTACTTGCACAGTCTAACTCAAGAAAACTTTGAGGTGGCTAATATTAACTTGACAATGAAAGGTGGAAGTAGATTAGATCTCACTGACCCCATCGTCGTTATTCCTCTTGACGTAAGTTACTTTTAGAATTTTATGTTTTCCAAATTCCTACTTTTTGCCCGTCTCTCTCTCTCTCTCTCTCTCTCTATGTGTGTGTGTGTGTATATATATACTATATCCTTATTTTTTATGATGTTGTGATCCTTGTTGGGATTTACCAATTTGTTTTTCTGCTCTCCAGGGGAATAAAGCCGTATACTGTTTGGCTCTCGTCAAAAGTGGGGATGTAAATATCATTGGACGTAAGTATCAGAGTTATATGCTTGTTTGCTTTACTAAATGCAACTCACATGTGATATTGTTGCCATCTCAGTTTCCTTTCCGAACATGTTTCTTGACAGAAGCAAATATTTAAAATGAAATAATTGAAGATGTTATTGAAATGTGACATTACCAAATTATGCAAGACAAATCTCAAATACTTGAGGAGTTCCGAAATACTGAAATACAGATACTCCCTCCGTCCCAGAATGATAGTACCATTTGACTCTTCAATGATTTTAAGAACATTTTTTTTATTTCTAATTCTATTCTTTATGAGCTCCACTTATTACTCCCGAGTACATGCCACAAGTGAGTTGATTCTTAATTTTATCATAGAGCAGTGTTGGAAATTCATTGAATTTATTGCTTTAATTTAGGAAATGAGACTAACATTTTGGGACAAACTAAAATGGAAAATGGGACCAACATTGTGGGACGGAGGGAATGTATTTTTAGGCATGACCAAAGTATTTGCTTGAAAATCGGAAGATTTACCTGACCGCTCATTTTCTGTTTTTTCAGAAAACTTCATGACTGGCTATCGTGTTGTGTTTGATCGTGAGAAAAATGTTTTGGGTTGGAAGGCATCCGATTGTGAGTTCATTCCTGCCAATATTATTGAAGTTAATAAGATTTCTTCTGACGTATTTTTTGTTTTGTTAGAACAATATTGTTTCTGACAGAAGTTTATATATCTAGGCTATGATGCTGTAACTTCCAATACATTGCCTGTAAACCGCACTAACTCCACAACTTTACCTCCCACCGGCTCGCTTCAACCTGAAGCCACGGCGGGCAACAGAAATGGCATCCCCAGTCAACCATCACGTCCAGCAAGCAGTTCATCATTCTTGAAAGTCTCCTCGTACACACATCTGATCATTATATTCTCCATTTTTTATAGTTTTTTCTTCATTCTTTCCTGTTGATGAGGCTTTTTTTTTAGAGCATATATATATACCACTCAATGTAGTTGAGGGAGTTTTGTTTTTAGTAAGTTTTGGGGATTATTTAAGCATTTATTGTATATATATATACTAATATATATATAGGTATAGGTATTGTTTTAAAGGTATCTTTTAGATACAGAGGAGGATTCTTATTTTGTTTAGTAGTTTGATAAAAAATGTAGCTTTGGTTCTATTCAGTTGTTTTTCTTTCTTTTTTACTCTTGTCTCATTTTTATTGTTTTAAGGAAAAATTTTCTTTACCCACATATCTCAAATCATAACCCATCAAAAATCTCAAATCATAACCCATCAAAACCCAGCCCAAATTTAAAAAGACAACTTCCTTTTATATTCCAAATCAAAATCCCTTTAAACCCCAATATGATATATACCGGTCAAAATTATTGACGGCTCCGTTAACTATACCGTCAATGATCGCTTAATTCATGCCGAATCGCTTAATTCATGCCGTTTCTTAAGGATACTGATTCGCTATTGAAGAAATTCGAAATTGCAATCCTTTCATCCAATTCAATCAATAAGGAAAAAAGGTATTACATCCGTTTCTTCTTCATATCAATCAATACACTTCCAGAAACAACCCCGAATATAGTTGATACATCACTTGCACTCAACGCAACCAAAACTTTACCCAGCAAAAATTTCTTTTCTTTTGACTTGTAGCATCTGATCAAATCTTCGATTGTTGAGTCCATTTTCCTTTATTTCACATCTCTGTTTGAGTTTATAGCATTGAATAGGTTGAAGAAAGGTGATATCTTCAACCTGTCCAGATGAGTTTCCCTTAAATCAACCTCTGACATGATAGATGATATAGAATGGAGGTTTGATCTGAAACAAGAGATCCAGGTCAGTCCCTTTGCACTTTTGGTGGTACCTTTTGCTTTGGTTTTTTTTTCTTCTGTTGATTTCTTTGGTGAGTAACGTACTATTCTCTTATCTTGAGACAGTGTAACATCTGCTGATCTTACTGGTTCATCTTCACTCGATTTTCCTGTCTGCATACGTGTTATTCTCTTATCTGGAGACATTGTATTTTTCCACCTTTTCATACAAAAACAAAAATAAAACATAAGCCACAAACAAGGACAATTCATATATACATGATTTTGTATAATTTAGTGCAAACTAGTACATCCCCTTTATAAAATCATAGGCAAAACAAGTGGACATACAATGAAATGTATAATAGAGCAGGTCCTATATCACTTGCTATAGGACCATTAAAAGGTCTTAAAGCTTTGTATATGATGTTGTCAAGTCCTATAGCACTTGTTATAGGACCATTTAAAGTTCTTTTAGCTGTGTATTTGATGTTGCCAGGTCCTATATCAGTTGCTATAGGACCATTCAAAGGACTTATATCTGTGTATTTGATGTTGCCAGGTCCTATACCAGTTGATATAGGACCAATTAAAGGCCTTATATCTGTGTATATGATGTTGTCAGGTCCCATACCATTTGCCACATTGTTATTCACAAAAAATAATAAATCAAGTGTATCGAAACAAAATTTTTCACACAATGAAAGGTCCTATACCACTATCTATAAGACCTAATAAAGTCCCTTTCTCACAATTGATGAACAAGGTCAAAATTCAATTTAGATTTGAATGGGTAATGAAATAATTTTTTTATTCCAAAAATTGTTAAAAAAAAATTTATAACCTAATTCAGCAACAACATCTTCTAACAATTGATGAACACGATCAAAAACGAATTTCAATTAAAAAAAAAAGTTAAAACATACCTTACAAAATCGAAATTACGCAAATCTAGAACGGAGGTTATTAGAGTCGAGCTTCAATCTCTTCGCCGATGACTTCACTCGCGTGGAATTATGTTCGATTTTGGCCGGAATTGATGTTTGGATTACGATTTGATTACGGGAAATCACGGAGAGATTTTAGGGAATTAACATCCGTTCCCTCTGTTAGCTCCGTTCTCTGTTGTTGGGCCCTTGGGTTTATTTGGGATTTTAATCTCAAATGGGTTAAAATGGGTTATTGGTTTGGAAGGTGGGCCTTTGGGTCCTTAGCTCTTTTTTTTTTAAGGAAAAAATCCTCTTTATCCACATATCTCAAATCATAACCCATCAAAACTCAGCCCAAATTTAAAAAGACAACCCCCTTTTATATTTCAAATCAAAATCCCTTTAAACCCCAATATGATATATACCGGCCAAAATTATTGACGGCTCCGTTAACTATACCGTCAATGATCGCTTAATTCATGCCGGATCGCTTAATTCATGCCGTTTCTTAAGGATACTGATTCGCTATTGAAGAAATTCGAAATTGCAATCCTTTCATCCAATTCAATCAATAAGGAAAAAAGGTATTACATCCGAATTATGATTTTGATTGAATTCCGTTTATATTATGTATTAATTTTCAATTTTTTACATCAGAATTTTGAGTTTTTGATGAATTTTTTGATCGAATTCACTCATAGATAAAAGAACTTTACCTTCCATGGAGTCTAATGTGATGGTGATGTTGAATTATGGAAGATTTTCTGTTGTTACTAGGTTTGATCAATTTGATTCTTATGAATCTATTGTTGAATTTAGTTGCAACAGATGGAACAGTTTGAAAAAGGAGACAATCTCGATGGCATATCTTTTAGCTGAGAAAAGGTCGTGCATGTTGGCTAGTGTGCAAGATTTCATTTGTATGGGTGTTATGATTGCTCGTAGGAATATTGAGCTACTAGAAATAAATGTGAATGACTTGAGTATCTGTGTTAGTAATGTCAGTGATTCCTTCGAAAAATCATTTTCCACTTTATGCGAAGGCAGTAGTAGTAGAAATGAGGATAATGTTAAATTTTTCTACCACAAATAAAAGAGAATGAGAAGTGCGGAATGGGCAGACGCAATACAAAATATTGGGCAGATATTTGAAGGTGGCTCTGGTGAATTTAGGAATGCATTGTGTAAGTTTGCAACGGAAGTGGGGTTTGATTTCAATTATGTGAAAAATGAACCTACTCGTATTATGGTTGTATGCTCACACAAAGAATCAAAAGGTTTTCCATGGAAGATACATGCCTCAATTGAAAAATGCAGTGGATATTTCTACATAAGGAAATATATTCCTGATCATATATGCAAGGATACGATTAGTTGTGATTTTGGGCAAAGGATGGGAAGTGAAGTTCTTTCCAGTGTTATCCGTGATAAAGTTAGAGATGATCCAAATGTTAGCCCTGCTTCTCTTGTAAAATTGTTGCTAACAGAGTATGGCTCACTGTTCATTACAAGGTTGTTTGGAGAGCAGTTGAGAAAGCGAAAAACATTATTTTTGGTGATGCAAAGTTTTCTTATAATAAGCTTAAAGCATATACAGATAAAATTAGGGAGGTGAATCCAGATGGTTGTGTGAAGTTTGAGTCTGATCCTGTGACTTCTCGTTTCCAGCGGTGCTTTTTTGCATTTGGGGCATGTTTGCGTGGATTTAAGTTTTGTCGTCCCTTGTTATTTTTGGATGCCACATTTTTGAATGGAATGTTTCGGGGTACCCTCCTTGCAGCAACAGCGAAAGATGGAGATAATGGTATGAGAATTTTATTATTAATGCTTTTAATTTTCTTTTCTATGTAGTATCAGAATTAAGTTGAGTTTGTGGTAAAAGACCTTTGTATATGATGTTGTTAAGTCATATACTAGTTGCTATAGGTTCATTCAGAGGTCTTATAGCATATGTATATGATTGTGTGAGTTCCTATACTACTTGATATAGGATCATTCAATGGTCTTATAGCTTTGTATATGAAGTTGCCAGGTCCTATACCACTTGCTATAGGACCATTCAAAGGTCTTATAGCTTTGTATATTACGTTGGCAGGTCCTATATTATTTGCTAAAGGACCATTCAAAGGTCTTTATAGCTGTGTTTATGATGTTCCCAGGTCCTTTATCACTTGCTATATGACCAATCAAATGTCTTAGACCATATGATATGAGACAACTTATTAATGTTTTAACATTTTGTATATTGGTTTTTATTTTTATTCATATTTTATGATGATAAATTTTTTATGAACTGTTTTGGTTGTAGGCCTATTCCATGTTGCATTTGCCGTGGTTGGATCGGAGGATACTGAAAATTGGACGTGGTTTCTCCAAAATCTCCGTCCTTACATAACTGAGAGAGGAGTGACATTTGTTTCGGATCGTCATCAGGGTATCATTACTGCGGTTCATGAGGTTATGCCGTTTTCACACCATTCATTCTACATGTTCCATTTAAAAAACAACATTAGAAATAAACTTGGTGGTTTATCGAAGGAGGTGCGGTCCAATATTCTTCACAATTTTCTAAGCTTTCAAAAGCTCCAACACCTGAGCACTTTCAGATTCTTCTGGACGAAATCATAAATGAGGGCTAGATTTAAGGTGTCTGAGTTTTTCAATAATCTTCCGAAAGAAAACTATGCAGCTGCTTATTTTGGAGGTCATCGTTATGGAGAATTGTACTCTAATGCGGCTGAGTCATTTAATGCTATGATAAAGGAGTATAAATCTCTCCCTGTTGTAGAGTTGATAGACAATATACGTTTGAAGATTATGTCAAGAATGTGCAGACGTAAACAAGACTCAAATTCATGGGCAAATGTGTTGTGTCCATCCATCCATCCAGAAGGTATATTTGGAATGTGCAGACAAAGGAAGGTCATGGATCATACATGCTTGCGATGAATATGTATTTGAAGTTCATTCAGATCATTCTATGGTTGTCAACATACAGGAATACACATGTTCATGTGGGATGTGGCAGCAGAATGGATTTTCATGTGTTCATTCCATATTCGTCTTCAGCAGGTTTAAGAACAATTCTTCTTCTTTCATTCAAGATTATTTCAAGGTAAGCAATTACAGGGAATCTTATGCTCTGTCAATTCCAGATATTTCTACATTAGGTCCTCCTGTAGTTGATAGGGAATCTGTGGTTCTTCCTCCTGAAACAAAATGCCCTCTCGGTAGGCCAAGGAAAAATCGCTACATTTCTAGAAGAGAAGGTACAAAGAGGAAGATGAAATGTCGTCGATGCGGAAAAGAAGGTTATCATAATAAAAGATCATGCAAGGAGCCATTGCAAATTACTTTTAGTTGAGTCTTTGTTTTCTTATTCAAATAATTATTAATTTAATTCTATAAACATCCTATTTGACATTACACATGTGTTCATTAGAATGTTATACCATCATTTTAATTTCAGAATTTTGGTTAATTGATTTTTTTGATATCCTAAAATATTTGTTGTTAATTGTTTTTTTTTATACCAACGTATGAAGGAACTGTAACAGGCTTATTCCTGTAGTAACAGGCCTCTAATTGGTCATATACCAATTGGTATAGGACCTGCCAACATCATTCACAACTCTATAAGCCCTTTAATTGGTCCTATAACAATTGGTATAGGACCTGCCATCTTCATATACATAGCTATTAGCCCTTTAATTGGTCCTATACTAATTGGTATAGGACCTGCCAACATCATATACATAGCTATTAGCCCTTTAATTGATCCTATAGCAATTGGTATAGGACCTCCCAACATCATATACAAAGAAATAATGCCTTTGAAAGGTACTATACCATCTGCTATAGGACCATTGATGCAGTTCAATATGGTGTTCCAAAGAATAGACGACGGTGCGGCCGCCCCATCGGTCTCCGGGCGCCCGCCCGACTTGCACCGGCGCGGCTTCAGCTCTCGGCCTTCCGGGCGGCCGCATCACGCGAGCCGGGCGCTCGCCTCACCAAGGGCCGAAGGATCGGCTAGCCCTTTGTTGCTCGGGCGGCCGCATGAAGCCCGACCGGGGCGCACGCCTCACGGTCGAATTGCAATGTTTCCTTATTCCGTTTTCTGTTTCATTGCTGATGTTTTGATTTATGTTAATTAGGGTTATTTTGGTACTTTCTTGGGCTATTTGTTTTAGGGTTTGGAGAAGTATTTAAACTCATTTATAACTTTGTTGAAGTCAGTTTTTGATGATTAAGAATTAATTCAGAAAACCCACTATGAGACCTTAAAAATATTTGGAATATATTTAACCAACATATATCAAATATAAAAGTAAACTGTTCAACAACAATCAATTTTTATCATTCCATCCAAAAAGAAACTAAGATGTTTAATTTATGAATGATGAGGACAATGTGGACTTGCTAAAATGTCATGTATCATTTTCCCCCTATACTTCGAGACTGACATCGTCTTCATATGTCTTGCTAATTACTCCTTTATCAAACATCTCCTCTGCTTCCATTAGGACGATTATTCCACAATCCAAACTATTATCTGTTTGTTGTGGAATGTCTCAGCGTTTCAAATCTATGAAAGTATCCACGTCCTTTTGAGTCTCCTCTAGTCGTTTGTACGGTGCCACGACATGATCAAGGCGAAATTGAAAGAAAGGAATCAATTATTATATGTGAAATCAAACACCAGGTATCAGAATTCAAAAAATTTAAAAAAAGAAATTTGACTGGTCCTATAGCAGTTGGTATAGGACCTGGCACCGTCATATACAAAGCTATAAAGCATTTAAAAGGTTCTATAGCTTGGTTGGTATAGGACCTTGTAACATGATATACACAACATATTACAGGTCATATATAAAATATTACCATTAGTGCGTGTGTTGCGTAGTGGTCTTTTCCTTTTGTCCTCTTCATGGAGTTGTAAAATTTATACTCCCCATTTTCTGTGTCAAGCACTAGCAATGTCCAATGATCGTTTGTCCTGACACCACGATCATTCCTTGATGAGTGAATTGGAAACAATATAAAAATTTTTTCATCATCCGCAAATTGTTTGATGACATTGTTGATTCCTCTCTTTATTTCTTCCGAGTTCTTGTCCTTCAACCATTGCTGGAAACAAATCAATTTTAAATGTAAGCATTAAGCTGATAATTAACTTTAATTAAAAAAAAATCGAGGCGTAAGTATCTTTTAAATCAATAAATAAGACGGTAGCAAAACATGAGACAAAATTAACTTTTGGCCTTTGGCGTCCACCAGATGGAGGGGGGAGTTCTTTGTATTTGTCCCTCAAAATGTTTAGGTAAGCATCCATCACCTAAAAATCCATTTAACGAGTAACAAGTCAGCGTTCACTGGCATATATATTAAACCACATATTTATTATTGTAAAAAAAAAAAAACAAACTGATTACGAATTTTAAAATTAGGACATCCTATACATAGTGGTATAGGACCTGTATAATCTACATAAGAAGGGAGATAAGACATGTTTTATGTCATTTACCAATTCAACAACACATAACACATACTAAGACGAAGACGAAGACACATATTATATAGTTCAGGGATAAAAAATATTTGTACCGCAGCTTCGGTCATCTTATCATGAGCCAATTCCCACAATTGCCACAACGCCACATGCAATCCCGAAATGTACCATACACTGTCACTGCAAACAAAAAAAAATAAATTTCTATTATCATCAAGATTTTTAATAAATGAAAACAATTTTTAATAAAAGTGTTACTTACGGACGTGCGAGTCCTCTGCATAAATCTGTAAATTTTCTCTTTGTTGCCTCATCCATGGACTTGGTTGTGAGACTGAAGTTCTCATTAAATTTTGGTAAGAAAACACTGTTATCTTTCAATTGATCAACATCTAAAACCATTTTACTCCCACCCAAGTCTTCTCTTACTGTTTTCTTCTTTCCCTCGATGTTTGAAATATGTGGCCTCCTCTTCTTTCCGTCGTATGTGTAATCAGGATCGACCTTCTTTTTCCTCTTATCCACTCTTTCCTTTACTCTTCTTTCCATGGAGCCCATAGTATCAACTATCTTGCCCTGGTTCCCCACAGCCAAAATTTCCATGCACTTCTCTTCATCCCCTTTTGGTTTCTTTTGCAACCTTTCCTTCTCCTTTTCAGCCAATTTTTCTTCCAAAATTTTGATTTCTCTGTCTCTCTCCTCTTGCAAACTTTTAGGTTTTGCAATCTCTCTGTCCTTTTCTGCAATCAATTTGTCAAAAGTTCTCCTCAACTCAACCTCAGCAGCCAAAAAAATCTGCCCCTCTTCAATCGCGTTGTTGGTTTTCAGTTCGTACTCATTAATCTTTTCCAGCAACTGAGCTTTTTCCAGCTTCAAATTTTCATTTTCACTCCTTAATTCAATTAATTCGTTTGACCCACTCCCCTGACCTTTATCAGTAGGTGTCAGATTGGACCCCAACATTAATTCAAAATTATCTACTAACTCTTGAAGATTTGGACATCCTCCTTCATTCCCTCCCCCAATTCTTTTTTCAGTACCATCTTTTACCACTGACATTTCAAAATCATCTTCTTTTCCATCCTCATTTGTTTTCACCGTCAACAACACCTTCTCTTCATCTGTCAGTGCGAGCTGCTCAACTTGAACCTATGATAAAAGTATTATATCGAATGAATATATTTAACGATAACAAGTGATATAAGACCTGAATACATGTACTATAAGAACTAATAACACCCCATACATTTGCTATAAAAACTTTGAATGGTCCTATAGCGAATGGTATAGGACCTGAGAACATAATATAGACAGCTATAAGACCATTGAATGGTCCTATAGAAAATGGTATAGCAACTGGTATAGGACATGACAACACTATGAATGGTCCTATATCAACTGGTATAGGACTTAACAACCTCATATACGCAGCTAAAAGACCTTTGAATGGTCCTATATCAAGTGATATAGGACCTCAAAAATTCATATACCAATGCTATAAGACATTGAATGGTCCTATATCAACTGGTATAGGACATGACAACACTATGAATGGTCCTATATCAACTGGTATAAGACATGATATCACTAAACAATTTACCACATAACATCGTCAAAGTGTTTTATACCTGATCACTTCTCAAATTTTTGATAATATCCTTGAAATTGGCAATTGTCTTTGACACTTCCCACTGCATGAACCTTGGAAGCAAGTCTCTTGTTGCATTGAACACCTTCGTGTGCTCGTTAAACCAATACTACATTTACAAAATAAAGACAAACATGATCATTCATATATAATTTTACTGATAGTAAATAATAGTAACTAAAATAAAATTAGAGATTTTATTTTAAAATGATATTACCGGTAAGATTGATAAACAACCAACAACGAGGATCGGTGATTTATATTTCTCATCTAGAGACTGAATCAAGTTCTCTACAATCGCTGTTGACCAATCATAACTCTTCATCCTTTCCAAATCATCCACGTAATATAAAAATCCAGGAGACATCACCTCTCCCTTTGAAGCAAAGAATACAGAACCCAATGCTATGAGATTTAGCAATCTTACCACGTCTCCAATATCAACCTCTCTATCACTAGTGACTAGCCTTCTCAAGTTGTCCTTCACCTTTTTCATTGTTATTTCATTGGCTTTACAGTTGGGGAAAAGCCTCTCAACTATCCCAAGTGAGTGCCTATCCCGTTTCTTCTTCATATCAATCAATACACTTCCAGAAACAACCCCGAATATAGTTGATACATCACTTGCACTCAACGCAACCAAAACTTTACCCAACAAAAATTTCTTTTCTTTTGGCTTGTAGCATCTGATCAAATCTTCGATTGTTGAGTCCATTTTTCTTAAGTTCACATCTCTGTTTGAGTTTATAGCATTGAATAGGTTGAAGAAATGTGATATCTTCAACCTGTCCAGATGAGTTTCCCTTAAATCAACCTCTGACAGGATAGATGATATAGAATGGAGGTTTGATCTGAAACAAGGGATCCAGGTCAGTCCCTTTTCACTTTTGGTGGTACCTTTTGCTTTGGTTTTTTGCTTACATTGATTTCTTTGGTGAGTAACGTACTATTCTCTTATCTTGAGACAGGTGTAACATCTCGCCGATCTTACTGGTTCATCTTCACTCGATTTTCCTGTCTGCATACGTGTTATTCTCTTATCTGGAGACATTGTATTTTTTCACCTTTTCATACAAAAACAAAAATAAAACATAAGCCACAAACAAGGACAATTCATATATACATGATTTTATATAATTTAGTGCAAACTAGTACATCCCCTTTATAAAATCATAGGCAAAACAAGTGGACATACAATGAAATGTATAATAGAGCAGGTCCTATATCACTTGCTATAGGACCATTAAAAGGTCTTAAAGCTTTGTATATGATGTTGTCAAGTCCTATAGCACTTGTTATAGGACCATTTAAAGTTCTTTTAGCTGTGTATTTGATGTTGCCAGGTCCTATACCAGTTGCTATAGGACCATTCAAAGGGCTTATATCTGTGTATTTGATGTTGCCAGGTCCTATACCAGTTAATATAGGACCAATTAAAGGCCTTATATCTGTGTATATGATGTTGTCAGGTCCCATACCATTTGCCACATTGTTATTCACAAAAAACAATAAATCAAGTGTATCGAAACAAATTTTTTCACACAATGACAGGTCCTATACCACTATCTATAAGACCTGATAAAGTCCCTTTCTCACAATTGATGAACAAGGTCAAAATTCAATTTAGGTTTAAATGGGTAATGAAATAATTTTTTTATTCCAAAAATTGTTAAAAAAGATTTATAACCTAATTCAGCAACAACATCTTCTAACAATTGATGAACACGATCAAAAACGAATTTCAATTAAAAAAAAAAAAGTTAAAACATACCTTACAAAATCGGAATTACGCAAATCTAGAACGGAGGTTATCAGAGTCGAGCTTCAATCTCTTCGCCGATGACTTCACTCGCGTGGAATTATGTTCGATTTTGGCCGAAATTGATGTTTGGATTACGATTTGATTATGGGAAATCACGGAGAGATTTTAGGGAATTAACATCCGTTCCCTCTGTTAGCTCCGTTCTCTGTTGTTGGGCCCTTGGGTTTATTTGGGATTTTAATCTCAAATGGGTTATTGATTTGGAAGGTGGGCCTTAGCTCCGTTCTCTGTTGTTGGGCCCTTGGGTTTATTTGGGATTTTAATCTCAAATGGGTTATTGATTTGGAAGGTGGGCCTGTGGGTCCTTAGCTCTTGTTTTAATTTCTTATTATTTTGTCCACTTAGATATTCAATGCATATTACTTGCTCATTTTTGTAACGCTGATATTACATCATAATAATTGTAACAAATAACGTACAAACGAACTAAAATATATTTAAAAATATTACAAGTTAATTGTGAGACTTAAATATATTTAAAACTATAACTTAAATCACTACAAAAATATTTTTCCAGATGTTGCTTTTCTCACCCCTATTTTTCTCCCAGAAGTCTTGTCATTTAAGGGAAACACAACATTTTTGGACTTCTATTTTATTGACTTGACCAATGAAGATATCTCATACTTCTCTTTATTCGAGCTCAAATAGCCGGTTTGTACCTGCTCGTCGTTTACTGTCTCAACTTGATCGAAAATATGTGGTCGTTCATATATATATATATATATTTCATCAACTAATCCTTATTAACCAAATGAGATCAATATGAATAAAACAAATAGCAAATAAAGCACAACACAAACTCCCACTATATTATGCATTATCAAAAGTCGTTTCACCCATATGAGCAGTATGCTCGTGAAACATCAAAAGAGATAACGCTTTATAAAATGGATCCAATAACATGGAGTTTGATCCTATAGGTTGTATATCTATTTGTTCATTTTATACTTATTTCTCTTCAATAAGAGACATAACCATATGATGTCTTTCGACATCTTTGCATCCAGTAAAACAGAATCGAAATACCTAATGATCTCAAAATGATCCGATTTTGTATACATAAGCATGTAGTTTAATGTTTTATAGGTACTTCATCATTCTTTTGGATGCAACTTAATGTTCTTCTTTTCAAGCATCCCAATAATAAATGCAAGGTCTGGACGAGTACAGACTTGCGCATACATTAAGCTTCCTACTGCCGGTGTATAAGGGATATTTTCCATATACTTGGATTCAAAATTAATTTTAGGACATTATTTTAAACTGAATTTATCTCCTTTAGAGACAGGGGTGTCATGTAGTTTACAATTTTTCATGCTAAACCTTTGTAATACCTTCTCTATATAGCTCTTTTGTGATAATCCCAAAATACCTCGTGAATGATCACGATGAATTTGGATTCCTAATACAAAAGATGCCTCACTAAGATCTTTCATCTCAAATTTGTTTGAGAGAAATTTCTTAGTTTCTTTTAGAAGGTTCTTATCATTACTAGCAAGTAAAATATTATCCAAATATCATCCACATATAAGACCAAAATTATAAACCTACTCTCACTGAACTTATGGTATACACAATCTTCACCAAGATTCGTTCAAAACCAAATGAAAGAATAACTTGATTAAATTTTAAATACCATTGACGAGAAGCTTGCTTGAGACCATAAATGGATTTCTTAAGTTTACAAACTAATTGATTAGTTTGATCTGAATCAGTCACCACTTCTGGTTTCCTCATATAGATGGTTTCCTCAATGCCTCCATTGAGAAAAGCCGTCTTAACATCCATTTGATGAAGCTCAAGATCATAATGTGCCACTAATGCCATAATGATCCTAAAAGAGGCTTTAGAAGATATCGGAGAAAATGTTTCTTTATAATCAATGTCTTCCTTTTGAGTAAATCGCTTAGCAACAAGACGTGCCTTATATCTTTCCACATTACCTTGCGAATCCCTTTTGGTTTTAAATATCCATTTACAACCAATAGGTTTTACACCTTCAGGTAATGGAAGAAGATCCTAAACGTCATTGTCTTTCATTGATTTTAACTTCTCATTAATCGCATTGATCCACTGAGCGACGACCTAACTGGACGTACAGCTCCAAGTCGTCTTCTCATTAAGCTTGCTCAACAAGCCATCTAAGGATAAAGCCAAATCTATCACTGGCCCACTCTGCACTTATGTTCCCATGGAACTAGTAGTGGTGCCAAAAGCGTGCACGTTTGACTTTCCGTTATTGTGCAAACCACTGTACATGGCAGAAGCAGCAGTGTCCTTGTTCGTACGGAGCAATCCCAGGACGCCACGTGTATGCATGGGGACAAAGCTAATCCAACGGTTGGAAATAATCCAATTCAACGGTCCAGATGGAAACCCTAGTTTCCTTCACCCACTATAAATATATGAACAGCTTCTTGGGCTAAGGTAATGCATTTTTTCCCTACTTACGTATACACACACCCACTGTTTTCCTTACCACCTTTCTCCAGCCCAAACTGATTCTCACGCCAGAGGATCTTATCGAACAAGCCCCGACGTAATTCACGATTTCTTTCTGGTATTGTGCAGGTAATAAGTCAACCCAATAATTCGCTGGACAACAAGAGATGAGCCCGAACGTTTTCCTGCTTCATCGGTTAACAATTTATTTAGCCAGGTTCATTTTAAACCTCCTTTAGTTACTGAATGTAGAGAGTTGTTATATAAACCCGTAAAATTGTTGAGTAAACCCGTAATATTAAAATCACCCCAAAAATTTAAAACAAACCCCCCCACTTTTCCCTTTATACCCCTCTCACACCCACACCCACACCCACACCCACACCCGCACCCACCCACACCCACACCCACCCACCCAATTAACTCTCTCTCATTTACTACCTCCCTCTCACTCATCCTCACCCACAACCAAACCTAGAGAGAGAAAGAGAGACGTTTGAAATTGAAATTAGAGAGAGACGCTGTGCGTGCGCAGAGAGAGAGAAGAGAGGAGAACGCTGAGAGAGAGAGAGAGAGAGAGAGAGAAGAAAGAAGAAGAAGAAGCAAAACCTAGGTAGAAGAAGAAGAAAACAAGCAATTTTCAACCCCAATTCAAGATTCAAGATGTCAAACCTAGGGAAATCAGGTAATTATTCTTTCTTCAATCTAAAATTACTTTATTTTTGCTTCATTTTGAGAGATTGAGATTGTGATTTTGTGAAAAATTTCGAAAATCTGGGTTTTGAAGGGTTCGGCCACTACTGGCCGATTTATTACACAAATTCGGCCACACCCTACCGAAAAAACTCAAAATTTCGGCCACCCCCGGCCGAACCTGCTCAATTTTTCGGCCACCCCCGGCCGAACCTGCTCAATTTTTCGGCCACCCCCGGCCGAACCTGCACAATTTTTCGGCCATGTCCAACCGAGCCATTGGCAAAATTTCGGCCACACCTGGCCGAACCATTGCTCATTTTTTTTTGCCACATTGTATAGTATTTTTATAGATATTTCAAGTACAAGGGGTTGTCTTGGTAAAATCTACTATGCTATTTAAAAAACTATGTTCTATAATCTGTGATCTTTGCTATGTATTTGTATCAAGGCTAAAGAAATTATATGTTTTCTTTTGTGGATGCTTATTATGTACTGTGCACCCCAAACTATGTTAATTTGGTCAATGAGATGTTAGTCTTGTTTTTGATATGATATGTTATAAAAATTTTATGAGTTTGACTTTTTTGATGTTTTCATTGCAGTTAAGCAAATGTTTACAAGGAGAAGGCGTCCAACTGCTTTCGAAAGGAGTGAAAAAGTAGCCGCACGTACACAAGGGCAAACTTCACAGAACCAAGAGCCAGTTGAGGATTTAACCGTTGATCCTCGCTTTTCGGTCTACAATGAGCTTATGGAAACCTCACCTGAGCCTCAAATAGACCTTATTCCGGCTCAAAATGATAGTGACCCGGAAGATGAACGGAAATACGAGCCGGAAGATGAGCCGGAAGATGAGCCGGAAGATGAGGAAGATGAGGATGATGAGGATGATGAGGAGGGAGGTGAGGAGGTAACGTCTTATCCCGGTGGGCCTAGATATAAAACATTACTCCTTTCCTATGAAACCCATATTGCTAAATCAATTTGGGAGGGTAAAGATGATAGAATTTTAAAATGTATTAACCATATAGGAAAATTGAAAAAATGGGAATTGGAGTTGAATAAAGTGTCAGAGCCGGTTCAAATTCTTATCATTAATTCCGGTCTCTTGTGCTTAGTTAATGGAAATGGAGCGTATGACAACGTAGATAAAACGTTGGTCAACGCTTTTGTTGAGCGATGGCATCCGGAAATTAATAGTTTCCATATGCCATTTGGGGAGATGACCATCACTTTGGAGGATGTGTCTTGTCTTACATTGCTTCCGGTAGTAGGTGCACCCTTATTTGAGAGTCCCGCTTATGCTAGTCAGCCACCTCTTAATAAGGTTTGTGAGGTTTTGGGAGTGAACAAAAAAGTTGCTAAAGATGGAATTCCTGCCAAGGGGGAATTGGTCAATTTAGAATGGCTTAGATTGAAGTTCTCCCCTCAGTTGTACTCCTCCAACCCCCAAAAGTTGTTCTGTCTTGCTAAGGCATATCTTTTATATTTATTGGGGTGCACAATCTTTTCTAATAAGACCGGGACATGTGTCAACGCTAGCTATCTAGATTTTTTGAGAGATGATGGGGCAATAGGGAATTATGCTTGGGGAGCCGGAGCGTTAGCTTTTCTGTACCGGCAACTAGGAAAAGGATCTAGGTTTAACTGCCATCAGATTTCCATGCACTTAACCTTGTTGGAGACTTGGGTTTATGAGAGGTTTCCTGCGTTTAGAAACGGTTTCAACAACTACTATCTATCCAATTTGCCGCTCACATTGAAGTGGCTACCACCTCGGGCTCAACCAGCGACAGTTGCCTCCGTGGGATATGCTTATGAATGTCCGGAACGTCATTATGCCTATTGCTGAGAGATGGACAAATGGAGACCGCTCATTTAGTTTAGAGGAGGCTATGGACGTCATGTTTAGAGCATTGGCAGAAACTCAAACTCAAACTCAAACCCCAGCGCGGACATCAACTTCTCGGGGTGGTAGAAGACAACAATAGATTTGTAGTTTTGGTTTTTTTTTGAACAATTATTTTTGGTATTGTATTTGAACAATTATTTTTGGTAATTACATGTATGAACAATTATTTTTGGAGTAATTGGTTTATGGAGTAATTGTTCATAGCCTCCTCTATTATTTTTGGTATTGTATGAACAATTATTTTTTGGAGTAATTATTTTTGGTATTGTATGAACAATTATTGGTTTATGGAGTGATTGGTTGGTGTATGGATTTATGGTTTGTATATATATGTTTGTATGGTTGATGGTTGCAGCATAGACGAGTCGGGGACGTGCCCTGGTTAGTGCAGAATACAACAAGTACATGTCGAAAAACTGGAAAAATTTGGTGATCTTGGCCGAACCGATCAAGAAGTTCGACCGGTCTGAGGCCAGAAAACCTTGGATCTGTTCGGCCACTACTGACCGAGACCTAGAATAAGCGTGTTTTTTTTTGAAACCGTTCACGAAAAAACATTGCTACGTGTTGTAAACATTGGCTGAAATTTTTAAAATTTTTTTGCCTTGAGTTACAAAGGTTCGGCGATCTTGGCCAGAATTTTCTTTGGTTTTTCGGCGATGCGGCCGAACACGCTCAAATTTTCGGCGATCGGCCGAACCTGCTCAAATTATCGGCCACACCTGGCCGAACCATGGCATGATGATTTGTTCTTGGGTTTTGTTGTTTTAATTTAAAGTTAGTTAAATTTAGTTAATAAAAAATGGAATGTAATAATAAATGAAAATTATTTAAAGATATGTAACACCATAAAATCATAATATTTAACATAAATAAAACTATTTAATATCAATTACATAAGTTGATGTTTCGGGTACTTGTATTAATCGATCTTGATAAAAATCTAGCCATCCCAGGTTGCACATTCGGCTCGACAATCATACCGTTTGTATGAATACCGTGGCAATGGACATCCTTCCTTCAACTTGGCATGAATGTAATGATTGTTGTTGACGTAGCATATACAAATCAATTTTGGGTTATGTGGCATTGATTTTCGTAGAGGAAGGAAGGTCAAAGACAAGGTGTTACTCAAAGTCGCATACGCAACGTCGAATGCATTTGCAGCCAGCGTAACCCATTTCTCGCGATTCAAACCAATTTTCTTCTCCGCATGGTCCATCAAAACAGTGGATAGCGAGAAGGACTTTATCCGCCCTATCCTCGGCCATGAATAACTCGGCATACAACTTTTGATTTCCCAAAACCTCTGATATAACACTTCCGAACCCATCGCCAATCATTTGAATCACGGCCAAGTAACTCCGCATATTGCAGGAAGCCACAATTCCCATCACCCCGCACATCAATTTTCTCAATATAACCATGCATGAAAAACCTGGGTAGTTGATTAAGATATTTGATTGCATGTTGACTTTTTCGACGAACGGGCTATAAGATAAATTCAAAAAAAGAAAAATTAAACATAAATAAAATTATTTCATGATATAAAAGTTTAAGCGAATAATATAAATAGTTTTGAGGTTACACTGTAACTTGGCTTTTGCGAGATAACATCGGAGACCCTTGATTTGCATCGGTGTTGAATAACACTTGATCGGGTATGGCCTCACGCACGTACTCAAATGCGCTAGGATCCCGCTTCGTGGATTTGAGGAACTTAGCACTCTTTGCTTTAGGACGAACCTTATTATTTGTTTTAAGCTATGGGTTCATTAGCCATTGTTGTTGCGGGATGACAAATCTCGGTCAATCTCCGAACAATCAAATTCTTTAGGTTCGTGGGGCTGCCTCGAATCTTAAATCAAGAGTATTGCGAATCTCATTATACCGATTTCGAATCTCTTCTTCAATATCATCATCGTAACTTCATGATCGGTAGGGTATCTAACTTGTGCCAAAATGCATGAACTTTTTCAAGTGGGATGGGCGAGTTGAATTGCATGAGCGTAATGCGAAGCTCATGTGGACAAGGGAGCCCGCATCTGCCGATCTCGCCATACGCCACACAACAATGGATCTCGCTACCATCATATAGAGAATCCGGTGAGTTGAAAATCAAATCCAATGCATTTATAGACACCATGCCTCTAACCTCGCTCCATAGCGATGACTTGAATTTGTGTTGAACCACGATCTGGCCTTTTTTCTCAAATGAGGCAATGATTGCGATATGGGAGCATTCGATGAGTTTATGAATTTGTTTCCAACATGTCTCAAATGCTCCTGGCTCGATCCAAGTTGTTTCTTGAATAAGGCATGTTGACTCTCCACCCTAACATAGGTTACACAATTTATTATCATATAATTAACAAAACATCAAAACATATGAAAAACATAAATTTCCGATATACTGTTTGTAGTCAAGTTGTCAAAGTGCATAATATGGTTTGTCCAACACGAGACAAATCTTTCTTTGTAAGGCACAATCCATTTGGTTGAGACATAATTGACCGCATCGGGATATTAGTTGTAATCTTCGATGTCGGCGTAAATAGTCATCGAAAGCGATGCCTCCGTATCGGCTTGGACCATTACATTCCAATGAAGAATGAACGCCTCCCAAATCTCTTGCATATCAAACATTTTCTTGCATTTTTGCTAGAATATTCCTGTTGATATGCCATCGACAAAGCAAATGAGTTGTCGTTGGGAACGTCTCACGAATTGCATTCATCGAGAGCAAGCTCCACATCGGTCACGATAACATTAGGAAGACATGATTGATCCATCAAAGATTTCAACACTTCGCATGCCCAGCGTGTAGTTTCCTTCTTTCTCGGCCTCTAGGTATACGCGGCAATTAAGAAGGTCATTTTGGTTGAAGTCACGCCCGCAATCTCAAGCAAGAGTAAGTTGTACCTATTTGTCTTGTAAGTGCGATCCTATGAACAAGACGTATGGAAATGCCTTCATCAATTGAATACTTTTCGGATGAGTAAAGAATATCTCCTTAATGACATTTGTATTCTCGCATTGCCGATATTCGAAGTGATAAGCATGCTCGGTCAATTTAAACATGAGTACATTGGATTTGAGAACGACATGGCGCTCGGTTGCCTTTATTCTTGCTCGCGCATTATAAATAGTCAGTATTATGGACTTGTTTTCGGAAATTTCTCTTTTAATCCATGTAAAATATCCTTGGTAGGGTATTTGCATGTGACAATTCTATCACGTACTCACTCCTCGATTTAAGTAATCGGCCGCATAAGAGTGACCCAACATGGATTCGCAAATAGGATGATTGTGAAAGCCATGAACCACTTTTAATTGCCATTGACCATCAACCGTGACTTGTACGGCGTTCATTGAAACTTACAACCGCATTTCTTTGTTCCGCTCTCTCTATTTTCTTCTTTTTTTTTCCGAGTTTCCAATATTTCAAGGTTGCAGTTCCTTGAGAGGACGGAAGAGATTGGTTTTTCCTTGTATTTCCCCCGGCGATCCTGCAGCAAGCGTCATTCGAGGAGCGGAATTACGGCTCCCGTTATCCAGGCCCAAGTGACTCTACGATGACAAACCCGTACTCTTCCCCCTTTTTGCACACGCGCCCATTCAAACATTATTTTCGGTCTCGAAAAACAAGGGCATTAATGAATGCAGGGTGTAGTCTCGCAACACGCTTTCAAAATCAACCGATACATAGTTGTTGTCAACCGAGGAAATACGCAACAATTAAATAAAACAACAAGGAGGTGTAAGCGAGAAAAAGCAAAGGTTCGGCCGGTGGTGGTCGAATTTTCTTCGACAGTTCGACTGGGTGTGGCGAATAATTTCAAATTTTCGGCCCGATCTTGACGGTGAAAAATTTCAAATTTTTCGACGATGCAATAGAAAAATAGCCAGAATCGGCAAACGGGCCGAGCCGATTTTTCGAAATTTCGGTAGGGTGTGGTCGAACCATAGCTATATTTAGGTAGGGGTGGCCAGAACACGAGACGAGTCGGTCGCTCTTTGGGCGCCAGATTGGGCCTGCAAGCAGAAAATACATTTTTAACAAATTTAAATGGTTAGAAAACTTACATTATCATTCGATGGTAGAGCTGGAGCATCCATGATGAACCTGCTGAACCTCTTGTCTTGGAACAAATGTGTATGGATTTTTTTTTGATTTTTTTTTTTGGGAGAGGAAGAGGAAGGTAAGGGAGGAGGTAATTTTTTTTGGAGTAAAAAAATAAAGAAGAAGTGAATAAGTAAAGAGGTGGTGAAAATTGATGAGGGAGGGAGGGGGAAGGTGGTGAAAATTGATGAGGGATGGGGGAAGGTGGTGAAAATCAAATACGGGTTTACTCAACAATTTTACGGGTTTATTTAACATTAGTAAATGAGGGAATAGATTTAGGGATATTTTTGTCATTTCACTGGTAAATACTAAATACAGGGAACTAAAAATACAGGGAAGTAAATAAATTACCAAAATAACCTTTTATATAACTAATTTTTTTTTCCCTCCTTCCCCTCCCTTCTTCTCTCTCTCTCTCTTCCCTTCTTTCTCCGATTGCCGCCGTCGTCACCATTCACCACCAACGCACGGATCGGACTCCTCGTCTAGCCGAGTCGCATCCGACTTCCTCTTCTTCGCCATTAGAATTGTTTGGTCCGATTGAAAGCCCTAAATACTATAATATCCAACATCCATGATTAACAACTTCAGTTCATGAATTAAAACTTAGGGATTTAAAAAGTAAAAGAAAAAAACTAACCTAGAAGGCGAAGACCCGGATTCGTGATAGGTAGAAGAGGCATTACTATTCTCACGATTGTAGGATGCCGGCGAAGCAGAAGATAAAGGAGAATTGGCGGCAGATGTAGACGCTGATAACCCAACTTTTTCCTTGAAGTCTTTAATCAATGTTACCCATTTCATCGTTTTCGTTTCTCATCCGACGGAAGTAGCTCCGGCAGATCGGATTAACTCCGAATGAAGATCTCCAAGCTCAAAATTTACAGTGATCGGAGCTGACTGGGGTATTCACGAGTTCACACACATCTCGTGTAAACTCACACGAGATGTGTCTCGTGTGAGTTTACACGAGATGTGTCTCGTGTGAGTTCACACGAAATGTGTCTCGTGTATACTTACACGAGACGGGCAAGGGCAGCGTTGAAATATTTCGTTCCCTGTATATTTCGTTCCCTGTATTTAACCATATCCCATTTCACTCGATGGCATTTTTGAAAAATTCAACTTACTAGTTTAGTCAACAATTTTACGGGTTTATATAACAATTCTTCTGAATGTATCCAAAACTCTACACAACAGTTCTTAGCGATTGCTGGTTGCTGCGAAACCACATCTGTATTTCAGTTCGAGGGTTTCGCCTTCGTTGATTGACGTTGTTGAAGGGATAGTCACTGGGGGCGAAGCTTTCATTACTACCCAATTGTTCGTTCCCTTCGTTTTCAATTACTTTTGATTCTTAAACTTTGCAAATTCAAGATTTCTTTAGGGTCCGCTCCCGAGTTTTTAACTGCGAGCAAAGAAAGTGAAGTGAAGGGAGGGGAAGGGAAGGGAGGGGGAGGAAATGGCGTTAACATTCATTTCCTCCCAATCCGCTCTCTCACGGGGTGATTGAAAGGGAAGGAAATGAGGCCTCCATTTCCAGATTTTCTTCCCTTTCCTCGCTCAAAAAACTCAGGAGCATGGCCATGGAGGAAATGAGCTCCCATTTCCTCCCTTTTCCTTCACTTTCCCTGCAAAATCAAACTCGGGAGCGGACCCTTAATGTAATTCCTTTGGGTAACCAATTAAGTTGATTCAATGTTCTCAATTGGCAGTATAGTTCCATAATAATTTATTAGCTTTATTCATGTAATTAGTTGGAATGAAGCTTGGGAGGAATGAAGTTTGGGGCACTTGCTTTTAATAGTCCCTTCTAACCGGCTTCCCATCTGCACATTCACATTACTTCGATCAAAATCTCTCTGCAACGTTCATCGGAGGATACCCAATCTGGAGCAGCGGTTTGGATTCAGCAAGTTTTTCTGCCTCCATATACAAATCTTTCATGTATATTTCTCATAATGATTGGCCCTTTTTTGTTTAAGTTCAGATAGTTAAGTCTCTTGACGACCTAATTCCATGCCAATTTTGTATTTTGTTTTTTATCGATTCAGGTACATTCATTTGGTCGTAGGAGAGGAAGGAAACTGAATTCTACTCTGTAATCAATCTTGGGCTGCAAGGGTATATTGTGCTCCTCATCCTCCCGTTGTTTCTCTCCAAATTATCATATTTATATAATAACTTTATGGTTTTTGATTAATATTTTGTTTGTATTTTGATTAATAATTTGTTTTTATATGAGGTACAATGTTTTGATGATTAAAGATTTTAATTTTACTACTTATCTTACTGGGAGACCGAGTCTCTTTCTGTATCCATCAACCGCAATTATCTCTCTGTCTCAAACACCCTGAAAATGATTGGCGGCAGTAGAGCTATTTGATTGTCAAAGATTCCCCCTTGCCAACAATAAGCTTACCAATTGACTTTTCTATGTTCATAAAATTAGCATTTTTGGCCTTTACTTGCTTGAGTTAATTATATGTAAAATAAGATAATTTTATAACATAGTCATTTGAGGTGAGGCTTATGAGAAGGTTTCAACATGAGCCTTATTTTGCAGCCTAACGTTTGTTAAAGTTTAGATGTTTATCTATTTGTGTTAAACTATCAATTACGAGTATGTATTTTATTGTTTTCAATTAGAAAATCAGTCTTAAGTACTGTTGGGACTTGTCTCTATATTTGCCATGAATACCACCCTCAGTTTTATGCTTTCTTACCCCAGATTTATCTTCCCGGTTGACTGGCTTAGTTGGTAACATCTTGGCCAATAAATTATAATATGAAAATAGTTATATTATACTCCCTCCGTCCCGCCCGAAAGGGCAATTTTGCCTCCTGGCACGGAAATTAAGAAATGAATAAGGAAAGTGATGTAAGAAAGAGAAAAAGGTTAAATGTTGTGAGTATGAAAAATTAAATAGGAGAGAGAATGAGTGGGAGGAATAGATAGGAGAGAGAATGTTGTGAGTGTAAAAGTAAAGTAGGAGAGAGAATGAGTGGGGTAGGAAGAGTAAAAATAATAAAAACTTTCCTTTTTGGGGTTATGCCCTTTTAAATGGGATGCCCAAAAAGGAAATTTGTGCCCTTTCGGGCGGGACGGAGGGAGTAATAATTTTATGATATCATTTTTCCTTATCTTTATTTGTAATGACAAACTTTTACTTTAACAAGATATAACAACACATGATAATCTGAATCTTTTGAATAAGTTGTCTTAAAATTATCTTACGTATTTTATTGTGTTGACTATTTCAGTATAAGCAATTTCCGCGTTAAATATTCTCATTTGAGACTCGGCTTGCTGGACATTTTTTTGCTGTTAGCATGCACATATTCACATTCATAATTGCTCAAGCTTATTTACCATGATATGCCACAGGCCTACAAATGTTCGTTGGGGTGAGTTGCTTGGGGTGAGTTGATGGACTTGGCTAGAAGATATGGAAATCTTCCTGGGGTCGGGGTGGTTATCGAAGAAGATGAGGGGGGGGGGGTTAATTTGAATTATTTGTATAACCAAAACATTTCAATGTGTTGAGGGATTGATTTTAAAGGCGTCGAAAAGATATTTAATCTAGTGAAAAGTATAACCAAAACATCTCATGGTGGCACGAAGGATTAGCACTAGTTGTCGTACAAATGATAAATGTTGAATGAAAATAAGGAGGATGTATCAAAGGAAGGTTAATTGATCAATTTTGGAAACTTATCGATGAAAATCTGGGAATCTGATTTAGAGAGGGCATAAAACCTCAATAAAATACTCAACGCAACCAGCTATCACTCCCAGTTCTTTTCCACCCTGCTTCTGCTCTGCCCCAAACTAAGACCCTCCAAGCCCCACAAAACCTAGAAATCGAGTGTAATTCATGGCTTTTCCACACTACCTACTTGCAATTCCATTTGAAACATTATCAAAACCCAATTTTAAAACTTCAATTTTGAATTCTTTTCCTCCATTATCAACATCTTCTGTCTCTTTCTTCTCAGCTTTTTTCAATCAATCGGAAAGTTCCCAAACTATCCAAAATCGTTCACATGGGTAATTTCTCAATTTGTTTGATTCAAATTATTTGATATGTTCTTTACAGTTTTGTTGGATGTCTACTTGTTTGTTCAATTCAAGCTCAAATTTCACAACTGATGTTTATACTGTTTTTGAATTTATATAACTCATCTTCATGAATTGCTTATGTTGTGTACTCTCTCCGTCCCATATCAAATGTTACTAAGGCCCTGTCTTGTCGAGCGTTTTTGTTAAAACGGAGATAAAAAAACTCAGCTTTTTTTATTAAGCGTGTTAGTCAAGAGTTTTAGACGGTTGAATTTTAAAAAGTTGGGGACATTTTGGCCGCTCAAAATTATAGCGTCCAGAAAAAAGCTCCGTTTTAAAAAATCTCCGTTTATAAAACTGTGCACCAGACGAGCCCTAAGATTGAATGCACATGAATTATGGAAAAAATATAGGAGAGAGAAAGTGATGTACGTGAATTGTAAGTGGGTCCCATTGATATTTTGGGATAGTAATATTTGTTATTGGACGCCCGAAAGGGAAAGAAGTAACATTTGTTATGGGAAAGAGGGAGTAAGTTGTAAGCTTGTTGAATAGCCATCTATCCTCCAGCAAATGTTTAAGTAATGCTCATGTTGATTTTTTATTTTTATTTGAATTTATTTTATGGTATAGGATTTCAGTTGGGGTTTTGATATATTCATATAATTACATGCTTAATGATTGTTTGGTTATGCACTCTGAATTTCACTTTTTCCCTTAACCTTGTTTATGATGCGGATTCTGAATATATTTATTATTTCCCTTCAACTTCTTGTTTATTTTTGTAATTCTGCTAAAACTAGATCAAGCCTTATGCGCCTCTCTCCATCCCATTTTGAGGAGCTCATTTCTCTTCTTGCATGCCTCATCTGGAGTTCTTTTCTTAAAATTAGGTGAAAAACTTGCATGTTATACTGGTGATCAGATACCTATCAGTGTTTCAGTGGGCTTCAATTCCCAATCCAATGATTTATGAATACATAGAGTAGATTTGACGTCGGTCGTTTGTCATTTGAGGTAGAAGAATAAACGATGTTCCGGTAATTAATTTGCTTAGCGAGAAATATATGTCACATCTTTTACTGATTTGTCAGCCATGATCTTTTGCCATCTTGTCATTTTTTGCTGTATTTAACTTACCTACGTGATTTTTTCATCTCAAGATTGATTACTGCCCCAAAACACTGTGTATGAGGATAAATTCATCACTCAAACTAGCATGCGATTCTCAGTAAATCATGGTTTTGAACTTGAATCTAAGATTTTATATTCCATGTCAAAGCTCTTAAGAATTGATGAAGCAAAACTGACTTCTTGAAGACATTGATCCTTGTTAATGCTTTACATGATCTCAAAAGTGCAATGACTAAACAATGCATAAACCTTTGGAACAATTTATGATAAAGACAAATCCATCTTTTCTAGGGGATGATATTCTGTTTAGGTTCCTCTTAAATAAGATGGAGAGGTGGGAGATTACGGTTGTCCTAGGATAAATTTAGGTTTGGGCAGAAGTATAGATGTGCGGCTGGACTCTGGTTGTTATGTGAAGGGTGTATGCCAAGTTGAAAACCTTACTTTATGGAAGATAAGTTGGACAACTAAGAAGCACCATGTTTATAGAATGACTTATCTCCGAAAAACTGCGTGCTAAGATGGATAGTGATATACTCCCTCCGTCCCGTAACAACTTACCCACTTTCTGTTTGGAACATGAATTAAGGAAAACTGTTATAAAAGTAGGTGTTGTGAGTGGGGTAAGAAATAGTAAGTAGATAGTTGTTGTGAGTATGACAAGTGGGTCATAGTGAGTATAATTATAATAAAACATGTCCAAAAAAAACAAGTGTGACTTACCAATGGGACGCCAAAAATGGCAAAGTGAGGTAAGTTTATAAGGGATGGAGGGAGTAGGTGGTAAGGTAAGGATAGAATTCAAAATGAAAATTTTTGTGGAACAAAAAGAATTAATCCCACCGAGAAATAAAATGAGGAAAATTGCTAGGGATGGTTGGACATGTACAATGTAGAGCATTAGGTCACATGTTAGGAAGTAAGATAACATGAATATCAACAACCATAATAGAGGTAAGGCAAAACAAAAAATAACATGGGAACAACATAAGAATGATACGAGTGAAGGTGGGATGTACTTTGGTTCAGACAGAAGTCATAGGACATGTGATGAAAAGGGTGAAAAAGGTTTTTTTTTTTTTTCCCCAGCTGCTGATGCCTTTGATGATTTCAAGCATCTGCTTCCGACAATCACAGATCGAAATCCTTATAGCACGTTCTTGATGCAGTGGAGACGCGCTTGAACATAGTTGCCTTGGCTTGAGCCAAATTTAGAGGAGTTGTTGGCAACTCAACACTGTATCATAGCTTTGATTTCGCAAGGTCTTAAGTTCGAGACATTCCACTTGCATTTGTTGAAGAATTTGAGAGTGCATGTGTACGCACTGTATTCGGTTTGTGATTTTTAGATGAATAGGTAACTTAAACACTGTTCTAGTTTCCAATCTCTACAAGGAAACTCTGGCATAGCTAATCAACTTTCTAGTTTCAACATGGGAACTTTAGCATAACTATTTGACTTGGTGTAGGAATAAAGGGGTGTAAATTAGTCAAGAGATCCCAGTACTCTTTTAATTCGGCGCTTATTTTGTTAGACAGAGACTCAACTATGAATATCAAGAATTAACAAAAAAAATGCATAATGTACAAATATTCTCGGTTCTTATTCAATTCCGACAGTATAATAGTGGCCAACTTCTTCCAGATAATTCTAATTCTATTGACCAAAGGTACATATAATAGATATATTTTATTTTTATTTTTCCTCTTATGCATAGATATTATTGATCTATCTATTGGTCTTTTGGTTAGATAAGCACAGGTGGATTTCAAGAATTTAGGCTCTTAGAGCGACTTGGAGAAGGGAGCAAGCCAATGGTGATCATCGGTCAGGTTGCTGATGACATGAACTTAGATCTAGTTGTTATGAGTTTGGAAGCAATCCGTTCCAAGTATGAACTTGGATCTAGTTGGCAGAATTCGTTCCTTGTCCCGTCATACTTCTGTCCTTATTGAACACAGGTGCATTGCATTTTCTCTTTCCGGCTTCGGAAATTAAAATGAGTTTAATTATGCTGAATTATTTTCCTTATTCAGATGTATTTTTGAAATGTTTACCCCTAGTTTAATGAAGCAATCACTGTTGAAAAGTTTCATATCAATGGTGAATCAAACCAAACCATGTACCATTAGTGATCCAACGACCCACAACATGACGAGGTTATACAAAATATACATAAAAAAATATGTAATATGATTTGATCACAAGTGCTACACCTTATCCAGGACTCTTACCATAGACCAAGTCACATGAACACTAATATCATAACTCAGCTTAATTAAGGAATTTGACTTTGGCATATATATATATATATATATATATATATATATATATATATATATATATATATATATATATATATATATATATATATATAATTATATACCCAAGAATAATTGGCATTATTGGTGCTTGATGAGTAATATAAGAATAAAAATATTCACAACTATCCTATATGAAATTCTTAAGACTTTTGAGGGTTAATAGAGTATTAGCATACCAAACTGTAGTTGGCAATTTGGAATACTATACTTAAGTAAATGACAATTGGATCATAGAATATAGCCAAAATGGAAAAGAATATTAATTAAGGTCTAAAAATATCCAATATCAAGTCTCGATCTGGTACAACATAAGAGATCGATTTGTAGATTAGCTATATTCATATATACAAGCTCGAGAGTTAGAGAAAGAAAGAGATTGCAACCATGGTACGTAAACATAATCTTGTTTTAATTAATATGTTAGATCTAATACGATATTTTGATCTTATAATTGTGACTAATGTTGTTTGTATGTATTTTGCATTTGCAGCCAGGTAATAACAATATTATGCTTATTGGACCATGGGGTGGTGAAGATGGAACTCATTGGAGCTACAAAGCCATAGTTACAATAACTCGTATTTCAATCACTAGCGATGATAATGCTATTCGCTCTATTAGCTTCACTAGTGTAGATGGATATGATAATTTCGATCGATCTCCCGTGTTTGGCACCGCTACGGGTTCTACAAAAGAGGTCAGGACCACCCACGAGAATTTGTACTCCTCCGTCCTAAAATGAACGTGTATTTTCAAGAAACTTTTGTCCCAAAATCAATGTGTATTTTCTAAAAAACTGTCCGTAAATGATTTTTTACCGCAAATTGTACACTATTTATTATGCACTACCAAAATTAAAAGTTTAGAAAATGAATTATCAAGAATATATATGCAACTTTTACAAAAAGTAACCGTTTTCAGGTCATTTAAATGAAAGTCGGACATTCATTTAGGGACGGAGAGAGTAAAGTGATCATGAATATATATTTGTATGCCATTTTCCTAGCTAGTCGTTTTTGTTTTAACCCAAGAGCACTTGCAAATTTACAGATACATATTGACCGTAGTGTCGAGAAGCTGGTTCTTATGGAGGGGATAGTTGGTACCCACAAATTCAAAGAAACCGTGACCCAGTTGTCCTTTACTACAAGCAAGAATGGAGTAATGACCAAGCATGGACCTTATGGATCCGAGCAGAAAGGAACTGAATTCTCGTGTCTGTTAACTGAGGATCCATTTGCCGGATTTCATGGCGTTTGCGGTGATTCTTTGTATTCTATAGGTGTGATGGTGAAAAGTAGGGAATCTCCATCATGGGGTGGTGAAGGTGGAGATCCATGGAGTTGCAACATGCCAGGTACAATATCTCGCATTGCTATCAATTATAGTGATGTTATTCGTGCAATCCGTTTCACCAGCGTAGATGAAAGTGGCCGTTTGGAGCATTCCGAAACATTTGGAGAATTAGATTCCAAGGACGAGCTCGAGTATCAAGAGGTAAGCACGCATACATGATCTTGATCATTTTACTTACTACCCCTGTCCCAAAATTAATGAATGACTTTTTTATCTCAAAATGATTGAATTTTTTTTGTTCCAAAAAGTGTCCCTAAATGATTTTTTACCATTTTTTTTTTCATATTTCGTTTTATACAAAACTAGAAGTTCGAAAGTAGAAACTCAAGAATATTTATGAATTTTGACTATTAAAAATCAACTTTTCACACTGTCCCTTAAACAAGAAAAGGCCAAGCGAGATTTATCCTCTCAAACTATCCACCAAATCCCACTTTGCACCCCGATTTGAAAAGTGGGTCAGTTTGGTACTTTAATTTCCAAAGCATCCCAATTTTAAACCCCGGTCAAGTCATGCCGGGGACAAAGTGGGACGATTTCAAATTAAAATACCAAATAGACCCACTTTTAAAACTCGGATACAAAGTGGGATTTGGTGGATACTTTGGAAAGGTAAACGTCATTCCGCCCATAAGAAAAGGTCAGAGGGAGTAGTTTATTAAATAGTATATAATTACCGATAGTGGTAGGTACTGATATTGATACTGTTACGATGAACACAGATAGAGATTGACACGAGCACAGAAAAGCTGAATGGTATAACAGGGACATATGGACGCCATGAATATGGAATCGATGAGGAAGCAACTATGATAACATCTTTGGCGTTTACTACAAGCAATTTTAGGACGTTTGGAACTTTTGGCACGAGAAAAGGCATGCCTTTTGAATTTAAGGCCAAGGATGATGAAGTTATTTCTGGATTTTATGGTCGTGCTGGGTCGTTAATTGATGCTATTGGAGTTCATAAGAGGTCTAGTAAAATAGGTACAAACGGTGTACTTGTCGGTCCGATTGGGAAGGGTGGAATGAAGTGGACATACCAGCCTAAGGGTTTAGTATCTCGTATTGTCCTCACCTATGGTGAATCTCAGCGGATCTACTCTATTCGATTTGAGAGCAAAGATCATCTGGGAAACATAGACAGATCTTCTACCTATGGCTCTGAATCCGATAAGAAATATGAGGTGAGTCAACTTCATGATCAGTGAATAACTCAACCCTACATACATATATATACACATATATATACATATGCACAGTGGTGAATTCAGGATTTTTTTTGGATTTTTTCAGAAGGGGGTCAAGATTTTTTATGGGATAGCTATTATAATTGAGTTATTTAAATTTAATATACAAGGGGTCAAAATATTTATTTAATGCAATTTTTTCTCAAAACTAAGGGGATCAAAATGTATAATTTCATAATTTTTAATAGTAAAAAGTAAGTTTTTAAAAATTTAAAGGCGAGAAACTTGACATAATCCAAAATTTATGGGGTAGCCTCGCCACTGCACATACATATACATATATATACACACATACTCCCTCCGTCCCATTACAATGGTAACAATTTGACTTTTTTTTTCATCACAGTCAATCTTTGACCATAATTTTATGAATATCTATATATTTCTATGCAATTCTAAAACTTGCACTTGTTTCACCTTTAGAAATTCTGTCAATAACAACATTTAGAATTGCATAGATATATCTAGATATTTATAAAATTATGGTCAAAAATTGACTCAGTTGATTAAAAAGTCGAATTGTTACCATTGTAATGGGATGGAGGGATATATATGTTGTCCCATAATAAAAGTTACTAATCGAATGCGTGGGAAATAAGGAAAAGTAAATATAATATTGATAGTGAAGTAGGTGTTGTGACTTGTGAGTATGAAAATTATGGTAGGAGAGAATGGGTAGGTTGGGAATATGGAATAGTAAGTGAATTGTTGTTGTGAGTGGGAAAGTGAGTCTTATTAAATAAATAATTATTTTTAAGTTTCCATTTTGGGATGTTTATTATGTCCAAAAGGGAAATAAGTAACATTTATAATTAATGGGATGGATGTAGTATATATATATAATTATTATTAAGTTTTCATTTTGGGATAATAGCCGTTACTTTATTATGGAACGCCCGAAGGGGAAATAAGTAACCTTTATTATAATTATGAGACGGAGGAAGTATATATATATATATATATTGTCCTATTTCTTTTTTCCTATAGATATATTTCTTTTTTCCTATATATATATGTTAGACAATATATCCTACACCCTTCTAAACACCTAATTATGGATCGGTATACTTGAGGAGGTACTCCCTTTATCACCGATTGATTTTAATATGAAACCTCCAATACAGTCTGTTACCGGCCCAATATAACCCATATTCACAATTGGGCTTTTCTCTGCTTTTGACTCAATTCTAATTCTAAGAATATATATATATATATATATATATATATATATATATATATATTGTCTCCAAGTTAAGTGTGTTTATATAGCATTTTGGTGTGTTCATTTGCCTATGTATGCAAGTATAAAAAAAGCAGTAAATTAATCTTAAATAAATGCATGTTTTTACACATGCAGATTGTGATTGATGATGGTAAAGTGGGGAAGCTTAATGGGATGAGTGGCACAATTGTGACAGAAAGTCAAGAAACTTACATTGCATCCTTGTGTTTTTCAACTGACAAGAAAATAAAGTATGGACCATTTGGGAAGTCAGGACTGGGAAGTAAATTTTCAATCACAGTGACAGATGGATTTTTCAGTGGTTTTCATGGAAGTAGCAGCACATATAAGATTCATTCCATTGGTGCCTATGTCAACTCTAAATAAGCTTAAGCCTAGGTGTGTGTGTGTGTGTGTGTGTGTGTTTTGGGATCATCTTGTAAATTCTTTCTTAATCATCTTATATTTTTCCTAAACTCAATTGCATGTTTCTGGTTATTGTACTTTGTTTGAATTTCTTGAGACGTTGTGAAAATAAGATTTAATATATATATATATTACTACGCATTTGTTATTAGCCTAGTTTCACATTCTACGGTTTGATACTGTTAGACAGGACGTGGGCACGTCACGTGACCGCGCGACCGGACCAACAAGAGCGCGAATGGACGTTTTGTACATAAGTTTGGCGCGATTGCGCGCCCCGGAGCGACCGCGCCCTATAGTTTGGCAGCTGATCAGGGAAGGATTTTCCGGATGTGAGAATATTGTGATTTCCTTATTTTGGTAGAAGTTTGTATTGTATAGAATACTATAGTTTGAATAGGAGATTGTATAGAATACTTTCCTAGTTTACATAGACTAGGATTCTCAAATGTTTGTATATATATAGGGTTTGTACGGGAGAAAGAAATCAGACGAAAGAATTCCTTCCTACTTTCTCTCTTTCTCAATTTTAACTTGGTATCAGAGCCCGGTTCTAGGTTGGAACCACGCCATGTCTGCCGCCGAAGGAAGTGAGAAGAACGAAAGAAGGTCACCCTATTGTCTCTCGTCAAGTGAAAACCCTGGAATGGTTATCACCCATGTTCAGCTGAAAGGGGAGAACTACGAATAATGAGATAGAGTTTTAAAGGGGTCTGTGAGGGACAAGACGAAAACCGACTTCATTGACGGAACGATCCAACGACCAACCAAAGCAGCTGAATTGGAGATTTGGTAGACTTTGAATTCGATGGTGGTATCTTGGATTTTTAACACCATCGAGCAGAACCTTCGTTCCACCGTGACGTATGTGGACAAGGCGAAGTTGTTAAGGGATGATTTGCAACAAAGATTTTCAGTGGGAAATTGACCAAGGGTTTAACAACAGAAATCTGACCTTGCAAATTTGAGAATGCGAAATCAAACATTTTTAACACCAGCGTGCTCTTGTGCAGGATACAGGTGCAACATCAGTAACGTCGTGAAGAAATAAGGGTTCATCGGTTTGTTATGGGTCTTGAAACAACGAAATTTGAGAATGCGAAATCAAACATTCTTAACACTAAACCTTTGCCTAATGTGAACAAAGCGTACGCGATGGTGATAAGAGAAGAACGTGTACGTGGCAAATCAGAGAATCGTTTGAATGGTAAGACCGTAAATGAAATTTGGCTCGTGGATAGTAGTGTCAATCGACATATCACTAGCAATATAAAGTTGCTTCTTAATGTTCGCAATATTGAAGGCATTTGCATTGGTATGCCTTAAAAATACATCTTGGCCACAAAGGAGGGGGAAGTGAAAATAAACCCTAAATTGGTGTTGAAAAATGTGTTATATGCCCCGTTGTTTAAATGCAATCTTCTGTCCGTTTCTCAAGTAATAAAAGATTCAAATAATTTAATGCACTTTACTGACAAAATTTGTGTTATACAGGACCGAGACTCGAGTACGTTGACTGGTACGGGTGAACAAGATAAGGGGCTATATTACTTGAAGGAATCGGCTGCACAAGTCAACTATGCAAAGAGTATCGACAAACATCAGTTGTGGCACCAAAGGTTGGGACACCATTCAAGTGACATAGTTAATTTATTGCCCTTTTTAGTAATAGTAGTCGTAGTAAAGATGTTTGCGAGATTTGTTGTCGAGCAAAACAAACTAGGAATAAGTTTATAGTCAGCGAGAATAATGTAGCGAGAATAATGTTACTGAACCTTTTGAATTGATTTATTGTGATCTTTGGGGTTCTAAAGCCGTGATTCTCTCATCCCCAGATTGGCTCTCATTGACGTGATTATATGATAGATTTGTAGTCAGTTAGGCATGATTTTCAATCACATTTGTAATATTTATCCTTTCCATATTTGTTCATATCTCACAGTTGTAAAGAAGATTTAGGACTCTTTATTATTGTGAATATATATATGAAAAAATCAAAGAGAAGAACTCACGTTGAGTCTTCCACCAAATTTATTTGTCTTAGATGGTATCACGATCCTCTTGAACGGAGCCATGACAATCCCGACTGATTCCCTCAGTCAACTCTCCGTCACCTTCTTCCGCTGCCACTTCATCTCTTCCTCTAAATCTCAATATCCAGTCTTACCTTGGTCATTGTCATCTCACAAATGACAATTACTTGAACTGGAGATCCCTGTTTTATACGGTCCTCACGACCTATAAACTAACAACGGTTGTTACAAACGCTGTTCCACCACCATCCAAAAAGGCGGATGGATCTTCCAACCCAGAATTGGATTTCTTCCTCCAAGCCTCAAGTCATGTTCTTGGCTGGATTAAGGCTACGGTCACTGCCAAAATTCAGTCACGAGTCAACCCTTGTGACAGCGCTCCGGCAGCATGGTCTATGCTTGAGAAACGGTTCGGAGGACGGTCTAGAGTTCATATCCAAAAGCTCAAAACCGATCTCAATGCCCTTGCTAAGAAACCTGAGACCACAATTGATGATTATTTCCTCCAGGCCGTCTCAATTTCCGATGCCCTCGCTAAGGCAGGCGAAGTTATCTCCGACGAGGACTTGCAGCAAAGAATTGTGGCCGGACTTGGACACTCATATAAGGAGTTCATCACCTCCCAAAATAATCGTCCGGCGGACTTTCATTTAGATGATCTTCGGGATCTTCTATTGCAAGAGGAAGACCTTCAATCCCGCTTCTCTCCGCCGCCTTGCATCCTATTTACGCTCTCCTCGTGCCTACCAGCCGGCCCAAGTCCTGCCTCACTCCTATAATCCCACTGGTGGCACTCCAAATCCAGGTAAAGGCCGTGGAAACAAAAAGGGTAAGGGGACACCGCAGACTGCTCATGGTCGTGATGCTGCTCAAAAGGGGAGAGGTCGTGGGATTTTGCCTACCCCACAAACGGGTTTCCAGTTTAACCCACAACCTAGAAACCCGACTTCTTCTCCCAGGCCAAACCTCGCTTATACCCCTCCTAATCCTTTCACATATGTTCCACACTCAGCCTGTCAACTATGTAAGAAGCCGGACCACACTGCCCCTGATTGCCCCCGATCGTGGCAATTATGCTTTCTATAGTCACACGCCTCATTATCCTTCTCAGATGCCTCACCCACAATATAATCCAGAATATCCTTCTTTTCCTGGTGCTCCTGTCATGACTCCGTCATATGTACTCGATTCCGGGGCCACAAATCACATGGTTCCATCTCCAGAAGGCCTTACTCATGTGTCTCCATACTCAGGTAATGATTCGGTAACAGTTGCTAACGGTACTCGCATCTCCATATCTCATATTGGTCATTCTAAATTTCTTCATAATAATCGTACTTTCTTTCTCCGCAATGTTTTATGTGTTCCTAATATGCATAAATCTTTATTATCCATTCGTCATTTTTCTGTTGATAATAACTGCTTTTTTGAGTTTAACGGTTCCGGGTTTCGTGTGAAGGACAATATCACTAGGCGGACCATTCTTACTAGCAGTAGTACCAACGGATTATACACTCTCCGGTTCGACTCTTCTTCACGGGTCAACCCTCTAGCGCTTATTGGGGAGCGTGCATCCACGTCAACTTGGCATGCTCGCCTTGGCCATCCGTCAACTCAAGTTTTCAAGTCTCTTCTTCATCGTGTTTCAATTCTTATTTTAGGTTCTTCGAAAAATAATAATGTTTGCCATGTTTGTCCATTAGGGAAATCATGCAATCTCCCCTTTTCCCCTCGTACTTTTCATTCTGTTGAGCCATTGGCCATTTTACATTTGGATGCATGGGGTCCATCCCCTGAACCTTCAGTTAGTGGATTTCGTTATTACTTAAGTATTGTAAATGATTTTTCTCGTTTTGTTTGGTTCTACCCTTTAATTCGTAAATCGGATGTGTTGAATATTTTTTCTACGTTTAAAACTCAAATAGAAAATCAACCCAGTCGAAAAATTGGTGCGATTCATACTATCAAAACCATTCAAACGGATGGAGGGGGTGAATTCATAAACCGTGCTTTTGATGTCTTTCTTAAATCTCATGGCATTAAAGACCAATCCACTTGCCCATACACTCCCCAACAAAATGGTACTGTCGAGAGAAAACATAGACACATTGAGAAAATGGGATTATGCCTTCTTGCTCAATCCGGGGTTCCTCATATTTATTGGCTTGAGGCGTTCAACACCACAGTATATCTCATAAATCGTCTTCCCATGCGTCTTCTTGGTTATATTTCTCCGTTTCAAAAATTATTAAAACGAACACCAGACTACTTGGTGCTTAAAACGTTTGGGTGTTTATGTTTTCCTCACTTGGTTCCATATAATCGTCACAAATTAATGCCTAAATCTACCCCATGTATCTTCCTTGGGTACGATAATTTTCGAAAAGGTTATCGTTGTCTAGACCGCACCACGGGGCGTCTCTACATTTCTAGGCATGTTATTTTTTACGAGAGTATTTTCCCGATGTCTCAGTGTGCTTCTACAGGAACAAAGGCTCAATCCGGCCCCATGAAAAGTTCTCATAATTCTGCAACACATTTTTCAGATCCATGCAATGCTCATTCTCAGCCCAATGGACTTACTGGCCCAAGTCGCTTAGCCGCAGCCACTCATCCAGATGCTATTCTGGACTCCCCTTTGTCCGCTTCTACTGGATCATCGGCCCAAATGGGCCGGCCTCTCCAGCGCCTAGTCCGCTGACTCATGAGCCCCTACTTTACGAAACTACTTCGGCCAGCCATGCTCCATCAGGCCCTGTACTAGTTCGCTCTCCAACACCACCACCTGGGCCATCTTCTGTCCAGCCCATAAATATTCATCCCATGCAGACTAGGGCTAAGTCCGGAATTGTTAAACCAAAGCAAGTTGCAGATTTTGCCTCTTCCACAGCCACATCTCGGCATCCCCTCCCACTTGGCATGTCTGCAACCACGACAGACTCTCTTGAGTTCGAACCTAAGACACTAAAGCAAGCTGCCCCTCTCCCTCATTGGAATAAAGCAATGCTTGAAGAATTATCGGCTATGCACAAGAATGGTACATGGTCTCTTGTTCCCCGTACTCCCTCCATGAATGTTGTTGGAAGTAAATGGATCTACAAAGTTAAGAAGCATGTTGATGGCTCTGTCGAGCGTCATAAAGCTCACTTAGTGGCTCAAGGATTCACTCAACAAAAAGGGGTTGACTATGACGAAACATTCAGTCCCGTAGTCAAACCTCCTACTATTCGTACTCTTCTCGCCATCGCTCATTCCCACTCATGGCCACTTTAACAGCTAGATGTCCGTAATGCATTCTTAAATGGTCATCTCCAAGAAGAAGTGTACATGTCGCAACCTCCGGGGTTCCATCATCCGGACTTTCCCGATCATGTATGTCGCTTACATAAAGCTATTTACGGCTTGAAACAATCTCCTAGGGCATGGTTTCAACGTTTACATGATCATCTTCTCTCCATTGGTTTTTTTAATAGCAAAGCAGATAGCTCTCTCTTTATTAGGCATTCGAGAAACTCCTTGATTGCCATATTGGTCTATGTTGATGATTTCATTATCACCGGCTCCTCCTCTAACGAAGTCACCCCAAGTCATTGAACAGATTTGTGCTACCTTCGATAGTAGACAGTTGGGTAATTTTGGTTTCTTCCTTGCCATCGAGACTATTCGCACTCCAGATATTCTCTCACTTAGCCAAGCAAAATATGCTTCAGATTTGCTTCGAAAGTTCAACATGGAAGGTTGTAAAGCCGTGTCTACTCCAGTAGTTGTTGGCACTCATCTTTCAGCCAATGAAGGTGATCCACTGCATGATGTTACTCTCTCTCTCTCTCTCACTGCCTATTCTGATTCTGATTGGGCAGGTTCTATTGACGACCGCCGCTCCACAACTGGTGCATGTGTGTTTCTTGGGTCAAATCTAGTTGCTTGGACTGCAAAGAAACAACCCACTGTTACTCGATCTAGCAGTGAAGCTGAATATCGCGCTTTAGCAATTACTGTCGCTGAACTGCGTTGGTTTTCCTATTTATTTCGAGAACTGGGTTTATTTCTTTCTCCTCCAAGACTATTCTGTGACAATATGTCCGCTCTACATATGTCCCGTAATCCGGTCTTTCATGCTAGAACTCGGCACATTGAAATAGACTACCACTTTGTTCGAGAACTTCATCAAAGAGGGTTTCTCCGACTAAGTTATGTCTCCACTGTTGACCAACTTGCTGATGTGTTCACAAAAGGGCTTGCCAAACCACGTTTGCACATACTCTCTTCCAAGCTACATCTCCACCATGTGCCACTTAGCTTGCGGGGAGTGTAAAGCCGTGATTCTCTCATCCCCAGATTGGCTCTCATTGACGTGATTATAGGATAGATTTGTAGTCAGTTAGGCATGATTTTCAATCACATTTGTAATAGTTATCCTTTCCATATTTGTTCATATCTCACAGTTGTATAGAAGATTTAGGACTCTTTATTATTGTGAATATATATATATGAAAAGATCAAAGAGAAGAACTCATGTTGAGTCTTCCACCAAATTTATTTGTCTTAGAGGGGTGATTATAAAACGAGTACTTCTTAGGGCAAGGTATTTTTAACTATTGTGGATAATTGTTCTCGTGTCGTATGGGTCTATTTGATGCGTACAAAAGACGATGCTCCACGTCTTTTGAAAAATTATTTGGTCATGATAGAGCCTCAGTTTGAAAAAAAGGTTAAAGTAATACGAACTGATAATGGGACGGAGTTCACTTGTCTAGATAAATACTTTGCGGAGAATGGGATTATACACCACACTACGTCCATATGCACATCCCAATAGAATGGAAGGGTAGAACGAAAACATAGGCACATCTTGAACGTAGCTCGGGAATTACGATTTTAAGCTAGTTTACCAATTAAATTGTAGGGGGAATGTGTTTTGTCTATATTGGCTGCCTAATAAATATGACTCCATCAAAGTTATTGTTTGGAAAAACTCTCTATGAGATTCTCTTTGGTAAATTGCCCTCATATAAAAATATTCATGTGTTTGGATCTTTGTGTTATGCTCAATTTTCCCGAATAGACAATGATAAATTTGCAGGTCGTAGTAGGCAGGGGGGAGGTGTTCTTGGGGTATCCGTTTGGCAAGAAAGGATGGCCATTGTATGACCTGGATAATCACCAATATTTTTTGTCACGTGATATAGTTTTTGATGAAAACAAGTTTCCTTTTGTCACAAATGTTGTATCAACCCCTCCAACTGATCTTACATAGGAACCAAACACATTGGTCATGATGACAACAGTGACAGTGGGCACATTGACACACACCCAGTGCTTGAGCATCCGGCTACGAAAGTGACTGACTGACTCACCTCCTGACAATGCATTACCGACTGAACAGGAAACTGAAGTTGAAATTTTGGGTTGAGGTCATCGTCATCGTCATAAGACACCTTTGACACGGTATAACTCTGATGAATATGAGTTGGGTTCGCCAAACACAAACATTGCTCAGTTAGCCCCATAGTTTGTTCATCCTGCCATTCTACGCCCTCAAGTACTCCATATCCTCTATCACATTTTGTTAATTGCACTAAATTTTTTGTGGCACATCGATCTTTTCTAGCTGCTGTGGATGTAGGCAGTGAACCGACTCATTTTTTCCGGGGCAGTCAGATCACCACAATGGCGAGAAGCCATTCACAAGGAACTCTCGGCACTTGATCAGAATGGGACATGGGAACTCGTTGATGAACATATTGGGAAGAAAGTCATTAGGAGTAAATGGGTTTATAAGATAAAATACAAGGCAGACGGTTCAATTGAACGATACAAGGCTCGATTGGTAATTTTGGGAAATTGTCAAGTCGAAGGGATTGACTATAACGAGACTTTTGCTCCTACCGTGAAGATGGTTAAAGTCCGAATTTTTCTTGCTCTTGCTACAGTACGAAAATGGGACCTTCATCAAATGGATGTCCACAATTCATTTTTGCACGGGGATCGTAGTGAAGAGGTGTATATGCGGATTCCACCAGGATACCACACAACCTGGTAAAGTTTGTAAACTTCATAAATCGCTTTATGGACTTCGACAGGCACTTAGATGTTAGTTTGCGAAACTTTCCGCTGCCTTAACAAAATATGGGTCGTTCAATCTATTTCAAACTACTCCCTCTTTTCTCTTCAGAAGTCGGGCTATGAGCTACATGTCCTTGTGTACGCTGATGATTTAGTGATTGGTGGGAGTGATTCCAACGCCATTACTCGGTTCAAGTCATACCTCACTCGCTGCTTTCATATGAAAGATTTGGGCCGCTTAAAGTATTTTTTGGGGCTCGAAGTAGCTCGCCATCCTGATGGGATTTTCTTATCCCAACGAAAGTATGCCCTAGACATACTATCTGACACTGGTCTCACAGGTGCTCGTCTAGCGTCCACTCCAATTGAACAAAATCATCGGTTTGCGCTTGTTGAAGATGACGACATGGAAGATCCTCGGCCCTACCGACGGCTTGTTGGCCAACTTATTTATCTCTCTATCACGCGGCCAGAGCTCAGTTATTATGTGCATACTCTTACACAATTTATGGTCCATCCAAAGCATTCTCATCGGAAAGCAGCGAATTGTGTTGTTCGCTATCTTAAACATAGTCCTGGACAGGGAATTATGTTATGGCCGACACCAACCTTCAGCTTCATGATTTCTGTGACTCAGACTGGGCAAGTTGTCTACTTACCCAACGATCTCTTACGGCACACTTCGTGTTTCTAGGAAACTCGCCTGTCTCCTAGAAGACCAAAAATCAACACATTGTTTCACGTTCCTCGGCTGAAGCCGAATATCGATCCAAGGCCAGTACTACGTGTGAGTTGTAATGGTTGCGTGGTTTGCTTCTTTCTATTGGTGTGAAACATGAGACTCCAATGACTATTAATTGTGATAGTCAATCTGCTCTTCATATTGCCCGAAATTCGATTTCTCATGAACGGACCAAGTATATTGAAGTGGATTGTCATCTCGTCCGTGATGCAATCCAATCAGGTCACATTACACCTCAATTTGTTCCCACGACTTCTCAACTAGCGACATCCTCACCAAAGCTATAAGTGTTAGACAGAGTAACACATTACTTGGCAACTTGGGCGTTTGCGACCTTCACGCTCCAACTTGAGGGGGGTGTTGGACAGAACGTGGGCACGTGACGAGCAAGAAGTGGGCACGTCATGTGACCACGCGACCGCACCAACAGGAGCGCGAACACACGTTTTGTACAGAAGTTTGGCGCGATCGCGCGCCCCATACACAGAGCGACCACGCCCTACAGTTTGGCGATAGATCAAGGAAGGATTTTTCGTATTTGAGAATATTATGTTTTCCTTATTTTGATAGGAGTTTGTATTGTATAGAACACTATAGTTTGAATAGCAGATTGTATAGAATATTTTCCTAATTTACATAGACTATTACTCTCAAATGTTTGTATATATTTAGGGTTTGTATAGGAGAAAGAAATCAGACGAAAGAATTATTTTCCTTCCTACTTTCTCTCTTTCTCGATTTTAACTATATCTCTCGTTGCTTTCTGGCTTGAGACATCGTTAAAAAAAATTTTAAAAATTAAAAAAAATTGTTAGTTTGATCCTATTATAATGTACATAGGTTGTATTTGTTTTTCCTTGTATCATCTAAATGAAATGATGCAAGAAAGGATAATTTTGTCAGAATTTTTATTATAGAGTCAATTTGTTATTTTTATTGGAGAATTCTTTTGAAAAGACAGGTTTTTTTTTTCATAACTAACAACATGAAAAATAAAAATCCCATAACTAACAATATGAAAAATCGATCTTTATATTGCATTAAAATTTGATAGGTTGTGTTCTCAACGTACGAAGTGACTCAGTGGTAAAAGTTAAGTCTCACAAACTATGAGATTTAGGATTTTATCTTGTGAATTAAGTGTTTCAAACTTTCAATTTATAATTTAAAATAACCAGCTAACTTGTAAGTTGTACGTTGAGGATTCTAATGGGTAAATTGGGGTTTTAAATCCCCAAAATTAATTTTTTTTCTATTCTTTTCTTTTAAAACTCATTTTTATAATATTTTTTTGATATTTATTAATAATTTCAATTTTAATAGTGCCTTTTTGGTAATTGTGCCCTAAAAATGATTAGCTTAAGCCCAATGTCACCAAGACAAGAGTTCCTTTGATCATAAGGAATATAAGAATCTCAAAACCTAAATTGGAAACTACCAAAATTAGGGTAATAAATTCAACACATTTACTTCCTTAGGAATATGAGAATCTCAAACCCTAAATTGGAAACTACCGAATTAGGTAATAAATTCCACTAATCTCTATTTCCTTTTCCTAATTGGACAGCCCATAATTTCACTATAAATAAAATAAGCTTAGTTCTTCACAGAACAAGTAAAACCTCAATCCAAAAACCATGGCAGCTGATAACAATGGCTTCAGCAACATGTTAAAACAATTAGTTCACTACTATTCCTCCTACTACTACCCTTTTCAGTACCACAACACCCAACATGGGTTGTACCCTTACGTACAACCACAACAACAACAAGTGTGGGAGGAAGAGCAACAAAGGGATGAACTAAAACTGGAGATCCTTAAACGTTTGAATCCGGTGAAAGATGAGGAAGAGATAAGAAGAGAAGAAGAAATAAAAAAGGACATACTTGATCTTTTGAATGATGATCCGATAATGGAGATGGTTGACCAGAGACTTGTTTCGTTCTTGGAAACTGATAACTCTTTTCTTACGCCGTGGAGTTGGAACCCTGATGGTCCAGTTGATCATGGTTCTTCAACTACTGGCCGGATTAAGATTGAGTCCGGCTCGTTTTTCTCAGAAAATGTTAGTTCAACTCTTCTGAAAAATCAATATATAAACACACACACACACATATACATTTACTGTATATATGTAGGATAAGAACAATGAATTTGATTCTTATTGTTTATCTACATCAGACATGTAAAGGTTATGCATGTGTGCTGCAGATACACTATGCTATCAAGAAAATACAAATATACTGTAATTATTACTGAAAGATTTTTTTTTTTTTGCAGTTAGCATTCTTGTCAGAAGATGAGAAAAGTGAAGATCTTCCAGGAGCTAATGCAGAGCTAGTTTCTGATGATTCTTCGGACATAACTTCTGACGATTCTTTGGGTCAAACTTCCGACAATTCATCAGAATCTCTCAAGAACTGAAGTGGGAACGGGTGCCCGGTCATTCATTAGATAGAAACTTTTTCTACCGAGTAAACGAACCATATCTGGTTTATTTATAACAATGAATCTCTGAGAAAACAAGTAGTTTTAAGTTAACGCAGATGTGAACTACTGACAAAAGGTCTTCTGGCCTATTTACATGAACTAATATTGATATATTGGAAGCATACTATTACTAACCTTGTTGACATTTTTTGTTTTCGTAACAATCTATCTTCCCGACATCAAATTCACTAAACCTTGATTTTCGTAAAAGGAGCCAACATCCCAATCCTCAGTTGTCGATGAAAGTGTCATTAGAGCAACCACAATCGATCTCATGCTTGGTCTCAGCTGAGGATTTTCGTGTGTGCAAGCTCTAGCTAGCTGAGCTACCTGCACCAGAACCCCAAAATAAAATAAAAAATCACACACACATGGAAAAGCAACCATAGTAGTTTAATTCTCCAAAATTTAACTCGAATAACTTTTTACCTTGCGGACTGAGTCTAGGGGGTAATCGTCACCAAGCCTTGGGTCAACCACTTTGCGTAAATCTTCTTTAGGATCAGGCTGGTTCAGAACCTCTTCAAACTGCAAAATAAAAATGCAGAAAAATCAAAATTAATCCGTAAAGGAGCATTTCTTGGTTACTTGAACTGAATTTACGAAAAAAAATTTGGGCACGGGAAATTACCAAACCAACAAGTCCTTTTGTTTCTGGAAAGTCTTCATTTGTCTTTATAATGGCTTCTTTAGCAGATATTAGTTCGTAAAGGACAACACCAAAAGCATAAACATCAACCTTAGGAGAAACGTCCCCGTATTGTGCGTACCTACACGAGTATTATACTAGTTTAGAGTCTGCATTTGGTTGGCGATATTTAATATCAAAAAAGACGAAAGAGTGATAGTATACACACACACATATTGTACCAAATTATTATATATATATATATATATATATATATATATATATATATATATATATATATATATATATATCCAAATTAAAATCATACTCTGGGGGCATGTATCCAAAAGTACCCACGAGACGGGTCTGTAATGAACCGCTCCCAACTTCAGTAAGTTTTGTCAGCCCAAAATCAGCTACCTGAGGATTATTAAATTCCAGTCTCGTTAACATAAAAGTACAAGAAAAACAGGTGAATATCAATCACACTCTGATATAACTTTTATAAACCTTTGCACGGAAATTTTGGTCAATCAAGATGTTAGGGGTCTTAATGTCACGATGGATATAAACAGGAACAGTGTGTTCATGGATGTATTCGAGCCCTCTAGCAGAATCCAGTGCAATTTGGACCCTTGCAGACCATGACATTGGCTCCCTGCCTAAAAGGCAACGAGAAACAAAAGGTACCACATGAGTATGAAGCCACAAGAGATAATATCGTAAGAGAAAGAACTTTGCTTTACATATAGTATATATTTGACTTCACCTGATGAACCACGCAGATGTTGACTCAAGTTGCCATTCTCAATGAATTCATAGACTAAGAACAAAGAACCCTCAACACAGTATCCTATCAAACGTACCTGGGACAAAAGGATCTTGTAAGTATAATATTCAGATCAACTTGCAAGTTAGGAGCTAGCATTACACAATGTAAAATTCATATATATATATATATATATATATATATATATATATATATATATATATATATATATATATATATATATATATATATATATATATATATATATATATATATATATATATATATATATATGTATGTATATATATATACACATCAACTAAAATAATACTCCCTCCATCCCAAAATCATATATATATATATATATATATATATATATAGAGATATTTTGAAAAAGTTGACATCTAAGCACTTTTAGTAGCAAATACATAAGTACTCTCAATATCCACCTTATAAACTTTCAATAATACAACTTGCATACATAGATTGGATTATGATATTTGTTAATGGCGAAAAATGGAAGTCATTTTGGAACGGAGGGAGTAAAATATATCAATCTTCAATGTTTAAGCAATCTATCAGTACAGCAGAAAATGTGATGAAGGCGAACGGAATTACCAAGTTCAAGTGATGAACATGTGTTAAAACCTTCAGCTCGGCAAGAAATTCTTTAGAAGCTTGCATATCCATTTTCTTTATAGCAGCTTTCTGCGTTTATTAGATACAATAGATATAAATAAGCTTTACAGAAGAAAAAAAAAGCATAAACAGTCTAGCACATTCACTCATTCAAAGCGTTGACTCTTTAAATCCACCGATAACTAGCTTTATTCACCAAAATTGTGATTCAAATGAAAATCATGAAGGGTTTCTTCAGCATTTTTATTTTATTTTTATTATTTTTTCAGTTAGTTATCTGTAATATGATCGTCAACTGACCCTTAGGGTTGGGGGGGGGGGGGCTGAATTTGGGGTTCAGAATGAAAGGTATAGAAGCAAACCTCGCCTCTTAGCTCTCCATAGTAAACAACTCCAAAGCCACCTTGACCAATCTTATTAGCCAAGCTGAAGTCGTCTGTAGCCTTTGCAAGCTCTTCATATGAGAACTCCACTGACTTGTCCACAGTTATTCCTGTAAGCCCTGGGGTAGAGCCACCAATAAGAAGACCTGATTCTGACTTTTTCTCCAAGCTGCTTCCAGGACCTGCATCTACATAACATGTAAAACTTACAGATAGCACAGATTTTTCGGGCATGAAATTCTCTCAATAGAGTTTGTATTCTCAACAAGAGTCTTCCGTTTATAACTTTTAGGCTCCGGCTTCTTAAAGAAAATAACTAGGGGAAAATGATATTGAGGCCATCTTCATCAAGATCTTATTCATATCAGAAACTACATTTTCTTGTGTTTAGTTCTTGTACACGAAATTGACCTCAAATTGCCTTATTCAAATCCATTTCATCAAGAATAAGGTATGAGAATGGTTTTCAATAGCGGTAAGAGACTCATTTAAAGGAAAATGACTTGAAGAGCTCAAATTCATAACTTCTTTTAGGACAAACGGTTGTTTTTCCCTTTGACTCGCCTTCTTAAAATATAAAATTGGGAAATGTTTTTCTGAAATCATATTCCATAAAAAAAAAAATAGATTAGTTTCCATCTTAAATACAAATTATTTGGATAGAGTTTGGTTCAGAAACGTGCTTGATAGACATATTTAAACTTCAATTATTTATCTTTCTGTGGTATGTTTAAGTGAACATGCAAAATATGCAATGCCTAGAACCATATGAGACACTGAGGGGTCCCCTACCCACCCAACCCCCCCAGAAAAAAAAGGAAAGAAAATAACGAAAAGAAAACAAGAGGTAAAAACTTAAAAATTTGAAGAGTACCATCTGGAAATCCAAGTGGTGTTTCTTCCTCCATCCTCTTCCTTCTGCTTAGAACCCAAAGTACAAACAAGGCGCCTACAAACAAAGTTCCAACTACTCCTGCAACGGATACACCAGCAATGACTCCACCGGATATTCCTGCTTGAAATGCCATAAAACTGTAAAAGACTGATGCACCATCCAGAATGTGATTTGCAACTCAAATTTGACCTAAAAATCAAATATTGAGATACAAGTGGCTATGAATCAACTGCTAAAGAAGACAACCTCTTGTGCTGCAACAAAATAAAGCGGGCTATCAGATGTTAACGTAAAAAAAAAAAGTTACATGAAAATGGAGATTAACTTCCAAGTTGCATAATATACCTAGACTGTAATGGAGGATAAACTCCGTTTTGATCTGCATTATAGAAAAAGAATAGGGAAATGAGTACATGAGAAAAAATTTAGAAACTTTGAATTCTGAGCATCACTAATAATATGTGCTTCTAATCTGCAAACAGATCTTCACAAGGATGACAATCAAATATTTTGAATTTACACACAAACAGCACTGCCTACAACTCGTGCACACTCAAATAACAAAAGAAAATGCAACTCACAATCCCAAACACACCATGTAAGAAAAAGAAAGAAACTAGAACATGAATAGTACCATCCTTTTTGGACCTCACCACAATATGTCGAATAATTCACCTCTTCCAGGAATGAACACCAAACTCCCGCTGCTAAAACTCGAACCCGGCAGTTGTAACCCCTCACTTTACGCTCTTCCAGAAATCCCACTCGCATTAGAAATTGTAGACAAACTCTCGCCATCTCCAACAGGATACGTTACAAACAACCCATAATCATTCGACACGCTACTATTTCCACAAGAACAGTTCACTGTGACATTTAATCGAGCACCTACTTGTAATCTATTTTCATCATAACTATTGAACCCCCTCAAGGTATCGATGGTGGTAAGATTCGCGTAGTATACCTCTGCAATTCCTTTATAAGTGTCATTTTATTCTAATACCGTAATCAAACTGATGACCAAGAAAGGTTTACTTGGACACACAGGGAACATGAGAATGGGATGTTTATTCTCGAGCCAGCGATGATCCGGTCTGGATCAGTAATTTAGGGATTGTAGGCTTGAATTTGAGGTATTGTGGAGATAAAGAACATTAGCTATGAAGGTGAGAGTTGTGCCTTCCCATATATTATATGAAGCTAAGGCTTCACATTCTCTATCACAATTTGATTCGATTCTAGAAACCATGATCAATAACAATAAAATCCCCAATGTTATTGCGGACTTTTGCTCTCCTTTAACACTCCATAGTGATCCAAAACAAAAAACAAGAAAGCTAGAGGCTCAAATCAACTCAGTTTTAGTCTCAATCACTGAGTTCAGCTGAAAAAATGAGAGATTATCAAACATGGAAAATCAACCCCGGATGGATTTTGCCGATTCTTACGACTCAATATAAGCAAAAATGATGATGAATAACTCTGGAATCACACTGAAAACGAAAATTTTTCTCACTCCCTCCAGCTCTAGGGTATAAGATTTAAGCTACAAATGGACCCAGAAACCCAGAAAAGGAAATTCTATGAAACAAAACCCAGATAGATTTTTCAGTTTGCCATTCCAATTATAGCAAGAAATGAGGAATAACACCAGAAAATCTAACAGTAATACAAGTTTTCTCTCTCCTAATGACTACAATGATATGAGCTTAAACAAATTCAAAAGAGTTTTCCCCCGCCCTTTACCCCAAGCATAAACAGGGAATCAAACAAACACCAGCTGGAGGTGTCCAATAATTCATTCAATTCTAGTAAAAAAATGAGTGAAAATCGCAATTCACAACAAACCACTGCTAATAAAAACACCACTCGCGCGCACACACACACACACTGCTATTCGCACATAAAAACTCTACAGAATTATGAGTATAAGCTAATTGAAAGAACCCAGAAAGAGATGAATCAAAATAGATAAGGAAAATGTCGATGGAGATCTTGGTTAGTCTAGTGAACTAGAAGTAAAACCCAAGGTGGAAATCGCTTTCCAAGAAGAGAAAATGTCTGTTTGGTGTTGATATTAAAGGGAAGATGTTGACTTCTGAGTCTTCGTTTGCCGATAATTGTTTTAAACATTGTTAACTTTTTAACGCGTTTCTTGAAAAGATAACGAGTAATTTTTAACGACCGTAGACACGGTGTAATAATAATTTTGCCGCCAAAGTTGATTAGGTCTGGAGGAGTGGGCTTTTCCACGTTTGGCCCAAACTTTGGTAAAAATCAAATTATTTCCCTCAAATAAACAAGTCTTGAAAATATTTATAAAATGTGATCAAAGTTCGGTTAGAAAAAAAAAAAAAAAAAGATAAACCATTCTTTACCGTCATTAAGTAGTGAGTTTAGAGAAAGCGAGTTCACAAAACCTCGCATTTACTAGAAATAGCGAGGTTTCAGCAAAAAAAAAGCGTAAATTCGTTCTTGCTAATGTAAGCAAATAATTCAGTAATTTAGTCATTTTTGCAAATTTTTCAAGACTTGAAGTAAATTGTTTTTTAAAAAAAAGAATTAAATGAGGGAAAAAAATTGAGTTCCTCCTGTAGCTAATACAAAATACTCTCAATTCCAAAATATGTGTAATTCAATTTAAAGAGTTAAAACTTATTTTATTTTTCTATTGATTAAACGTTTTTATTATTGTCTATCAAACATATCTTTATTTATAATTATTAATACATTGTTGTACTAGAATCCTTAGATAATTAAATTATTTTATACTCACTCCCCGTCCCAGAGCCGAAGCGTCACTTTCTACCCAAAATGGCGTCCCGTTTATAAGGCGTCACCCTTTCCTAAAAAGGAAAGCTTTTATTAATATTTTATTATCCCATCCACTATTCCCCTCCACTAATTCTCTCTCCTCTACACTCACAACATTTTTAAAATTCACTATTTCCTCCACTAATTCTCTATCCTATTTTTAAATTACAGCTCACAACATTTTTTTCTTTCTCACACTTTTCTTAATTTCACGCAGCTACATCCCTTTCAAAGCACACGTGGCCGACCTGATTTGGGACGGAGGAGTATGTAATTTAGTATATTTATATATTTTGATTATATTTTTAATATGCGTGAAGGAAGTCTAGCAGCAGGGGTAATTTGAGAAGGAAGGAGTAAGATTTTCTACTAATTTTAATAAAACTTCAATTATTACTAATAATAACAGAGTAACTCTCAAGGAAAACTATTTTTTCAAAATGTTATAAAAAAACTAGTTTTCGTAATCATTCATCACTCTTATTAATTAGACTTCACATTAAAACGTAGTTTCTTAACATGTTGGCGTAAACTAATTTTTTACAAGATTTTGCCACATTATTATAAATAAATTATCGAATCTACTTTTATTAATTCACTCTCTCATACATTCAAAAAGTACCGTTAATAAAAAAAGAACAAGTTTATATGTAAATATAAGAGTTAGATCTTATAAAAAATAATGCAAGTTTTTTCATTAATTATTTAAGGAAAAATCATGTTTTACATCGCAATTAATAATGCCATTAGCACACTCTTCACACTCGACATTATTTTTATATCTAATACCGTCACTTTTTCTAACCTTACTACCGGCACTCCTTTATACTTACACTTAATATACATGACCAAGACTCTTTTTACACCGTTACACTGTTGCTACACTAACACTGCCACTTTATTACATTAATCACTGAAGCACTTTTTACACTCGCACTTAATATACGTATGGCGGCATCGACACTTTACACTGGGGACGTGACTACGGTTAATTAACCGCGGTTAACCGGTCTAATAACCGGCGGTTAACGAAGGTTAAAATCATTAACCGAACTTAACTGCTAACCGTTAAGTCACAGTTACGCTAACCTGGGCTAACGGCTAATCCGCAACCCGGGTTAACCCTTGCTAATAAACGGTTAATTATTATTTTATTTTTTTTCAAGAATGTCAGATTTTTATCTAAAGTTAAAAAAATAACTTTTTAATAGTTTTTTGAATAAAAAGTTAAGTTTTTAACACTTTTTTGAAAAAGCAAAGTTAACATTTAAACATTTGCTCGCTAAATATGTAGCTAATATATAAAAGCTATTTTTTTTTTTTTACTATAAATAAAACTATTTTAAATAGTTGTTAAGACTAATATTTTTGCAAAAGTTATAGAAAAATAGGTATGAATTTTTAAAGAAATGAAAACTTAACGGATTTAAAAGAAATCTGGCATATAAAGAGAAAACTTAACTTTTTTTGAATAACCGACGGTTAATTAACGGTTAAGCTAACCGGTTAATTAACCGGCGGTTAACTTTGACGGTTAACCGGAGGCAAAATTTCTTAACCTTTGTTAACCTCGGTTACAGAGTTGCATCGGTTAGAGCGGAAATATGCGGTTAGGCGGTTAACTGGCTTAGGCGGTTAAAATCCGGTTATTAACCTTACGGTTAGCCGGTTAACGCTTAGCACCTTGGACCGCGTCTACTTTACCTTCCGGCACTTTATTACACTAACACCGATACACTTTTTAAATTGGCACTTTGTTACACTAACATTGGCACTTCGTTACACTAATGCAACCTAAGATCACGGAGAAACAAAACAGCATTTTTTCTTAGGTTTTAAGAAAAAATGCATTTTTTGTAAAATTTTTGGCTGACTAAATATAAAAGTAAATTTGAAATATAAAAGCATTTTTAGAAAGAAAAAAAAAGTATTTTGGATCAATTTTTAGATTCTAAAACAATAAATTATTTTTAAAGAAGATGTTATAATTATTGCATTATTGGAGTAAGTTAAGGCTAATTTTATTTCTCACGGTTTAATAAAAGCCAAATTAAGCAATCATAATCAATCAGTTTCATTTGTCATCATCTAATTAATCTAATTCTCCAACTTTGGCTGCTTTTTCTTAATGAATTTCCATTAAGTTGGTCAACACACTATATGCCCTCAAACAAGATGCCAAGTTTAGTCGTTGTCAACTAAAAGATAAAAGCAGGTGATACTGACTGTGGTACGTTTGTTAAGCGAGGCAATGTCCAATAGTATTCTAAGACAAAATATAATTCATTCAAGTTTCCGGAGTCAAATACGACATAGAAACTAGTCTTCCCTACCTATAATATGCTTGTCACTTTGCCACTCATCATTTCTCTACTACGTCGACATGTACATATGGCATACAGCGAGCAATAATACCAAGGCACTGAAAACTCGTCATATGTCGAGCAAGACATCAATCAAAGCCGACAAAGCATCACCAAAGACGAGGAGACCCTCCTCGATCATCATCGAGCCCCGAGAGAGTGAAGCTTCTCAATCTTTCCCTCTCCCCCTCTTCCTCGCACTCGATTCCCAGTACAGCCAAGCATCACATGCCGAGGCAGCTTCGCTCTTTCCTTTAGGCACACGTAAAGAAGGGGTAACACTAATCCTACTCGAAACAAGGATTGTATGTAGTTATAATCCAATTAGGATTATAACCTCCTCTGTAACGTTTTTCCTATTTTAAGATGGACTACTATATCTTACACCTATAAATACAAGTCATAATTCACATTATTTTAGTAACGCATCTTTTCGACTCTAAACTCTTGTCAATTGATTTCTCTCTCAGAAACACCTGAAATAATTACTCTCACACCGCAGGGCTTTCAGCCGTAGGAGAGAGCCCCGGCTTAGTTTACGTGCTTTGCTTCATCTTTTCTGAGTTATTCAAACATCCAGGATACAATCTGTCCGCCGATTGGTGGGTCATCCGAACGTTTTTTGCATTATCGCTGGGTTCCATTGCCGGGGAAGCGATTAAGTATTATCCATTGAATAGATTAGAAAAGTACTCGCCTTCACTTTCCTAATCATAATGGAAGACTGACAAATCCACCAAGTATCGCTCCCGATCCGAGATAATATTCTTATGGAAGAGACTCCTACGGCAACACTAGGATCTTTTCCTCTTCAGTGAACGGGAACTACCACCTCCACCATCAACGAGGGCTACCCTAACTAGGAATGAATCTTCGTTCTAGTAGGCCCGCAATGGCGAGGTAGTGCCGACGTGAGCCCTCCCCTGCGTCGTCGAGCGCCAAGGAAGGCCCTGTTGCCGGCGCGATCGGAGGCACGCCGCCCGTGGGAGCAGCTGAGACTTCCCCCCAAGCCAGATTGATCACAAAACTCCTCCTACATCAACGAGATGAAAACTTTGCAATGCATTTATGAAACGACAAAATGCCCCTGTTTGCAATTGGATCCTCGATCATTCATCAGTCAATTCATAAGGGTTCTACGAGGACTATAAATTCCCTCGAGTGGAGGAAGTCATCTTCGAGAGGCGTGGTAGTCAGGGAATAAAAGAATCTTCCGCTTTGGCAAAAATTCCCCCTCACCATGACCTCGTCGGTAGCATCAGTAAACCTCTTCAAGATGTCCCTCCTTGTCATAAGGCTATGAGAACCACCAAAGAAAGCAGGGTAGACTTGAGAAATCAATTGAATAATCAAAGTGACCAGAGGTTAATTATGTCGACTCGAGGAAGCGAGCTCGGCCCCATGTAAAGTGCAAAAGCCTCCTCGTCATAATACCTCTCATCGGCATAGGAGCCACCGCTCGACTTAGAAGTTCTACTCGGCATAAGAGCCCTCACAAATCAGGACTCCTCCCCATCCAGTAAATGGCTCCCTGTGACGAAAGGAACACCTCCTCGTCATTTCAGGACCTTGAATGACAAAAAACCATCCGACACAGGGATAATCACCAAAGCTGACATACGAGTAACAAAGTCGAAAGGTGAACGGGCATAAGAGAGAAAAGAAAGGACCCAACGTAGCTCCCACTTTTAACTCGGGGATCGATGCAAGAGATATTCTCCTCTTGGAAAAGAGACTAGACGAAATGGAGATAGGGAGGAAAGAAATGGATGATGATGATACCAGTGCCACTCGTCCTTTCTCCCAGCGGATTAATGATCTACCTCCTAATCCTGCTTTTAAAATCCCAAGTTTTGAAAAATATGCGGGGAACCATAGAGGCACGGGACCATTTGCAAAGTTTTAGAATCCACCATGCCCTCGCTCATACGAGCAGATGATATTCTCTTCAAGTCTTTCGCAAGTACCTTCTCCGGAACAGCTTTGTCCTGGTTCTGTGAGCAAAAGAAGGGAAGCATCAATAACTGGAAAATCATGAGGAGCAGGTTCTTGGACCACTTTGCTATAGCGGGAAAGAGAAAAAAAAGATTGACAGACCTTGCTAACATTGAGCAAGGGAAGAACGAAACAACTCTGAGTTATTACAATCGATTCAGAGCCATGGCCGACTAGGTAGAGGAAAGCCTAACTAACTTAGGAGGTGATTATTTGCTTTAACTCCGGTTTGATATCCGGATAGTTGATCTATGAATTTTCTGCCAGAGAGCCTAAGGCAAACTCCGATATGTACAATGTGGCTTACGCCATAGCTATTGCAGAAGAGAAAAGTAAAAAAGAGGTCTGAAAAACTAGAAACAAATGCAGCTGGCACTAACCAGGCTTCCAACGGAAGTTACTATAAGGGGAAGAATAGAACTCGGGCTACTGAGAAAGCCGAGGTTTTCACCCCCTTGAACCTATAACGGAGTTCATGCAGTTGGTGAATCTATCAAGTCCCCGACCACTCGATGAAAGAACAAAATACACCAGTGACAGCTCCAAGTATTTTGCCTTTAATAAGGATCACGGACACGACACGGGGAATTGCATCTCCCTCAAGAGAATGATCCAGAGATGGGTAGACAAGGGAAAACTTGATCATTACGTCATGAGAAAGGATAACAAGCGAAAAAGAAAGGATGACGATGACAAAGATGATGAAAGGGAGGACATGCCTCCTAGGGCTAAACTCCATGTTATAAACGAGGAGACTGTCTCCAACATGAAATTGAAAGACCGAGATAAGCGAGTTAAGTAGATTCTGCCACATCCACACTTTGGATACATAAGGAAGGAGAAGTGGGTGGCTTCTCTCCTGTGGGTTGGATGGAAGCCGCGCAGCTCGAGAACAACCTCTAGTAATCAAAGAAGGATTGATAATTGTGAATCCGAAAGAATCCTCACATAGGCTAGAGGGCGTCCAGGGACATTATATATCATTCCCACCTTCGAAAAGATGAACACGAAAGATAGCATGTTGGAGCCCCTACTGCGGAAGACTAGAAGGCTTCACCATACAAAGAGTCGGTGCCATGGGGACAATTGACTTATTACTAGAAGTGGGGGAACGTCCCTTGACGAGAATTTTGAGGCCACGGTAACATTCGTGGTCATGTAAAGCAGCAAGTATTTATCGCGCCGTCCCCCATGCGTTCCAAGTCGAAGGCAAACTTGGGTTGGTTGCCTCCCCTCCTCATGACGAGTTAAGTTTCCCACTCGCTGATGTAATTGGATGCGTGAGGGCGACACCCGAAGGACTTCTTGGAGAATGTGATGAGAAGCGAGAAAAACATCCGAGAAAGGTGAAGGTATCTGGCATTGAGAAAAAAAATACGAAAATCTCTAAGTGTAAAATACTACCAGCACCAGTTTTAGGCTAAATCTAATTTTTGATGCAAAGGATGAGGAACAAATGATTCTTGATATACACGAAGACAATAATTCGGTCTGTCAGGTCTTGGATATAGCCACTCGGCATCACCGTCGTCGGCCGGAGCTCGGGGGCTACGACTTGAGGCAAAGGAGAGCCAACGGACGTAGGCGAACTAGTTGATATGGAAGACCTAGACACCAACCGGTGAGGAAGGTAGAAGGCTTAGAAATATAATCATTGAAACTTTGCAATTCCATTGACGATCAGAAATGGAGCATGTAGACCCGAATTGGAGGAAATTATACTCAACCCAGACTATCGAAAGCGAGAAAATAAAAATCGGGGCTAGCTCTCACCCCTTGAAGAAAAGGTTTGGATCGTCACCCTTTTAAAAAATAATCTGAATATCTTTATCTAGAAGGTCGAGGATAAGAGAGGAGATAAAGGAAGCGGTAGATATCCGCAGAGTTGGAACTTGACCCGTCTGCTTAAACCTATCAATGAGACCCAATGAGAATTGCACAACGATAAGGAATATGCTATCGGAGGAAGTGCAAAAATTACTAAATCTTTGGAATCATCGGGGAAGCAATCTACCTTGTTTGGTTGGGCAATGTTGTGATGGTAAAGAAACATAATGGGAAGTGGAGAATGTGTAGTAGACTTCTGATATCTCAACAAAGCCTGGCCAAAAGCGGAATAGTTACCCTCTCCCCGAATTGACAATTTGGTAGTGAGCTCCATTGCTTTGGAAATAGAACTCTCATCTTCACTAAACTCTACTCTGGTTTATCCACGAGATAAAAATGGCGAAGAAGATATTGAGAAAACTTGAGTCTTCAGAGAGTAGATGGAGGTAATTTATTGTTACACTATGATGCCACTTCGGAGCTTACAAAATGTGGCGCAACCTACTACCGGTGTATGAGTCAATTGACCCCAAGTATTTGGGGAAGCGAGATAGGCAGCGTAACATGGGAAGCCTCACATAGATGTACATGGTCGCCAAGAGCTAGGAAGTGGCCGATCCGCGCCACTAGGCTTGGAAGAAACTTTACAACCTCTACGAGCTATGACGATTATGGCCGAGATCCTAGTAAATGTGTGTGTTCGGGGTGACGGACACGGGGAAGTTCCTAGGTTTTATGATATCACGGAAATAGGAATCGAGGCAGAATCAGGAGAAAATCAAAGCCTTGATTGACATGAAATAATCTACCGGCATAAAAGGAGAGTTCGAGTTTGAGCGGACGAATAATGGCGTACCCACTTAGGAGATTTATTGCAGAAGTCTGCGTGGAAAAATCAACCGCCCTTATCCAAAGTTACGAAGAGGACCCGAGAGCTTCTCCTGGACATACGGAGATGCTCGAGAATCATTCAAACAGGTTGAATGAGTACTTGGGATCCCCTCGCTTTGTTGAACGGCCTTTGACCACTGTTCTTTGGAGAAATGTTGTACGCATCTTTCTACTTGACCGCGTACCACGCCCATAGTTTCCGTGCTAGTCAGGAATGGAAGGGCAACCGCTCAAAAAACCTATCTATTATTATGTCTCCAAGGCATTTGTCGAGATGTGCAGAAGTAGATACTTCGCGCATAAAAGATAGCATCACGCCACTGATCGCCGCCCCGGCAAAAGAAAGCTACGAGCATATTTTTACTGCGTATCCCATAGCTGTGTATACGAATGCGCCCTTGAAGAAAATCTTGCATAAGTTGGGCTTACATTCGGGATGTCTCCTTAATTGGTCTGTCGAGCTAACTTAGTTTGATATCGGATACCAACCTAGGAAGAAATTCCTAGCGCGACCTGCGGTCGATGTTGAGAAAGCGCCTTCATAGGTGAGCACGACCCTACCTCCCATGTAGCGCAAAAATCTGTGGGGAAGAATCGACCGTCGAGCTCCCATCTAGCTAGCTGGGTCGTATACACGGATAGGTCGGCTAATAAGGAAAGAAGTGGAGCCGAGTTGTCTTGGCAAGTCCGGATGGGAGCACACCATCCCAGACGTTATCGAGATTCAAGTTCCTGCTTCCAACAACCAAGGCGAGTACGAAGCTTTGATATTTGGCATAGAGTTGGCATCCTTACATAGAAGCCAACCAAAATCGCCACACTTACGTGACTCCCGGCTCGTAGTCAAACGATATAAAGAGGAGTCCAACACTCAGTACCCCACGGCTTGCAAAATATAAAGATCTCGTCCTAGGCATGAAGAAGCTATAATTTTTGAGATAAGTCGAGATAGGCCGGGAGGACAACCAGTGGCAGATGTTTAATCTAAACTGGCAACTATTTACGTGGCAGATCCAACTCTAAACCACTCATAGTCTTTGCTGAAGAACCTGTCTACGAATGATTACGAGTATGCTCCTAGATGGGGAGGAGAAGTGCTGGATAGATGAATACATGGACTTCATTGAAAAGGACCACACTACACGAGGACGAGATACTTGCTAGGCTTATCAAGAAGAAGTCGATGGGTTCGCGATGATAAACGAAATTCTCTACATAAGATCATTCGCATAAGCCCCTACTAAGGCGCGTCTATCCCAAGGAAATAGAAAATCTCTTGGCGAAGTCCACGAAGGCGTCTCACGGTGGTCACGAGGGCGAGAACCTTAGGCGACAAAATCATTACGCTAGGTTACTGCGGGCCAGGCACGAGAGATGACGCGCGAAGATTATGTAAGAAAGTGTGACCAGTGCCGAGATACGGCGATATTCCTAGGCGCCGGCGGTGGAACAAACACTCATAATTCCTACTTGGCCATTTGACATGTGGGGAATCGACATCATTGGACCCCTTCCCCCCCGAAGCCCGAAATTGCAAATACGTGATCGTGTCAGTCGATTATTTCTCAAAATGGATAGAAGCAAAAGTATTAGCCAAAATAACAGAAGAGAACACAATCAACTTTGTCCACGACTTTATTTGGTGTCGCTTCGGGGTTCCACGCACTATCATTTCGGATCATGGTCTTCGGTTTTCGAAGGCTTTTACGAGCGGAGTGAACAAGCTAGCGATCAAACACATCAAATCATGCGGAAGCGGCCAAGCAATTTGGTTCTAACAACCCTAACAAAGAACCTAGAAGGAAGTGATGGTAGATGGTTGTACGAACTTCCCTTAGCCTTGTGGGTAGTTCGCACGACCACCCGAGGGGGCAGTGGAAACCCCGTTCGCATTGACCTTCGGATGCGAGGCTGCAGCACCAGCCGAAATGGCTATTCCTACAACGAGAAACTATAACTATGACGAACAAGTCAACCAGGTCAACAGGCGGCTAGACCTAGACCTAGTAAATGAGAAGAGGCTAGCCGCTCAGATAAGGATGGTGAACTACAAGCAAAAAACCAAAGCTTTGTCATGGCAAAAGGGTTCGACAAAAGAGTATTCAAAGTGGGTGGCTTGGGTACTTCGAAAGATTGAAGCTATTGGCGAGAAAGGCGAACAAAACAAACTCTCCCCAAGGCGGGAAGACTCCTAAATCATCACTCAAGTTATCAGAGAAGGGACCTACAGAATGAAGACTACAGATGGGCAAGAGCTAAAAAATCCGTGACATTTTGATCATCTACGGAAATATTATCATTAGTTATAATCTATTTTGATGTAATAGATTAGTCTTTGTTAGTATTTCAGTTATTTTCAAGTAAAGTAGGATTGCGGTTTGATGTAATCATTTTCGATTAATAGACATTCAATTTTCATCGAGGCAAAATGACTAGCACGGCGACTGTACGAACAGACGAGGCAGAGACCCCCTCTCGAGCATCTAAGAGATAAAATCCCAAAATTATCTAATAACTATGTCGAAACTTGACCTTCCTTGGCATAGAAAGGTAAAACACGTCAAAAAAATTACCTAAGACTCGTACTGAACGACCTTCCTCGGTATAGAGAGTTAAAAAATGAAACTTGATTACCACCTAAGACTTATGCCCAAACTTGACATTCCTCGGCATAGAGAGGTAAAACATCAAAAAATTACCTAAGACTGGCCAGAGCGACGCTTCCTCGGCAGTAGAGAAGGTAAAACCTCTCAAAATTATCCAAGATCTATGAAGTAGAGATGACCTTCCTTGGCATGAAAAGATAACCACTAAGAATTCATCCCAACAAGTTAAGCCGAATGAGCTTCCTCGGCTTAACGGATAGACTTGCAATTTATTTAAGTGTTAAAAATTTTTAAGGATGATCTTCTCGGCAATAAATAAATTCACCATTTATCTAATTTATCTAAGTAGAAATGGAGATCGAATGAGCTTCCTCAGAGGTTAAAAAAAAAAAAGAGCGGTAATGAAGAAGACGAGGAGACCTGCTCCTTATGCTTATCTTGAAAGATTCGGATACTTAGATGTTTTCGAAACATGCGAACATTCGACATACGATCATTCGAGTCAAAAGCGAGTTAAAGTAATGTAATGCATAAATATTAAAGACGACAAGTGATTAAAAGAAAAGACTTATATTGATAAATGTTGAAATCTGAGGGCCTATTACATTTCTCAAAAATTACAACAAAATCCCGTCACGCACTTTGATCGCCCCCTAAAAAGATCATCTTACGTTACCCGGCAAGCGAAGGGAGAATGATGACTTGGTCATCTGGGCTTCATCGGCACGAACTCCCTCGGTTAGCTCCACCAGGCATCTGCACTCCTTGTCTGCTGAGCCGTGCCTTCCTCCTCCGATCTTCTCGACGTTAAAGTGTGAATATTTTGTGGATCGAGGAGAGGAGAGACCCAGCGAGGATGGCGGCACTGAGGCATCGAAAGAAATGACCTTGACAGCAAGCATTGCTTTGGAGAGAAAGAGGACCGAGATGGTGCGCCAAAGCCGAGAGCCGCCCTAATCGTAGGAAGTCTGGTATATAAGTCGAGCAAGCACCTCTAGAGTCGAGAGTTGAGAAGATGGGTCCGCCGTGGCCCAGCCGCACAGCAGTGTAAGTACCCGTTAGAGTACATTGGGAGCCATCTTCTCGACCCATTGCTTGTCTAAAGCGTGACCAGCTTTATAACAGCGAGCAATGGCACTTGCCTCCACTAGATGGAATGCTAGCCTCAAACTCTTGTAGCAGGGTAGTCGCTTCTGCTGGGCTTCTTGAGGAGCCTCGTCCATTTGCCACTCCAACTCGGCCTCCTTGGCCGTCTTTGCCTCCATCGGCACTTTGCGGAAAGCTTCCTTAGCGAAGCCTTCTCTTCTTAACTCTCGGCTTTTGCCTTAGCCCCCTTTTTAAGAGCATTAGCATCGGCACGAAGGTTCTTTAAGAGGCTCAGCGGCCCTCTTACAGGTCGGCCTTGGCCTTTCGTCCTGTTTCTCAAGATTACGCTCGTGGACCTCGAGCGCCTTAGTCTTAATGTCCTTATAAGCCGAAAAGGCAGTGGCAAACTACGGAGGCAAAGAAAATTGATCGAGAGAAAATTACAAGTATGGATATGACGCAGGAAGAAGAAATGAAAAACCGAGGAAGCTTACCTCGCGCTCGAAAAGAAGGCCCTTCCTACTGCGGCGAGAATGCAGCGTGTTGGGCTTAGTCTCAAGGAGATGATCTAGAAAGGGTCATCAATCCGTGGACTACGAGATGAATGTGGCCAGAAGCCGACTCCTCTAACTGGGGGCCGCTTGCGTAGAAACATCCATCCCGCGCCCACCCAAGACGGAGGCTTCACGTGCCTCCTCTGCACTGAAATGGGTGCTCGGCTTCGGCCTTATGTTTTTATATGTAGGCAAAGAGTGTAGTCGAAAGGACGGTTCAGCGAGTTGCATACCCTCTTGGAAGATCCTACCGCTTTCGATTTCCACCGCCTTGCATTACCTGCTGCCAGGCGGGGTCTTCACCCATGAATTAATGTCGACTTCCTCGGTCTCGGCTAGGCAGGGTGCACGCTTAAATCACCTCCTCGGCCGGGAGTTATGACCTCGGAGCCCTATCCCTCAGCATGGGCGTCCTTGCCCATCTTGTTCTCCCCTGGGTGAGGCCTCAATACCTCCGCTGGCTTGAGGCAATAGCACCGGCCTCATTGGCGGATAACAGCTGCTGACAAGCAATAACGTCATCTCGTCTTTTGCCACTTTACTTGAGAGACACAGAGAAGGTCCCTGTCTCTTTAATTTCATTAAAGCTTGGGGTCCAAGATTTCTTCCTCCAAATCTTCTAGATTTGTTCCTCGGTTAGATACGAAAAGACAAGCAAAAGAATATTGATGAAATAGAAAGGTGATACTATCAAGTAAAAATTGCCTGAGTAAAGAAAGACGGGAAGAAAGAAAGATTCTGATCGAGGATCGCCTTCATGCGGCAAGACATTTATCATTTTAAAGCTTGAAGATATCACGCTCGGCATGAAAAACTAGGCAGGGATGCACCCTCAGGTCTGAAAATCTATTCCCCTAAACAGGACCATGGGCTAGGCTAGGCTATCGAGGGCACTGGCATGATGCTGACACGAACATAATATTATTGGTCGGTCTCCGGGCTTGACCAACCTGACGTGCCGAAAGAGGCAAATTGTTTCAACCTTTCGATGAGGCGATTGCTCCGCCCGGCCTCCCGGACTTGCTCGGGCACACGTGGGAACTCGGAGCGGCAAATTCCCAACCTTGTCGGCTCTCTACTCTAATAACATGATTACTCCACAGAGACATTGCTC